>JAJJWW010013184.1:0-18168 GCA_023531295.1 Papaver armeniacum
TAAAGATTCAAGAAAGTTATTAATAAACATTCATAATTGTTCATCTATTATCTTTTGAGTGGATTAGTTTAACAAAATATAGTGAGGGGTGTATTGTGGGATTTCCTGTAACTACACGAGGGTCTCTTCAAGGAGTCATTGTATGCTCAAGGCGCCGGGTACACGGTTGAGCCAAGAGTGCCCGGGGCATTTGAAGTGTCTCGGCCATTCTTGGCAAGTCTTGGTATATCCGCACTCTACCAAGAAAACTCCACTTAGGGTGCAGTCTCGTAACCATAAACCATATAGGTATAAGGGATAAGAGGCTGCAAAAATAATCAAGTTGTTGTTAAGACCGGGATGGGAGGAGCTAGTCTTGTATGGCCGATGTACGCCTCCTTGAAGGGGCAACCAGGAGAAGATAAGGGCGGCACCCTCCATTAGGGAGCTGATAAGTGTCAAAAGACGCAAATGTCATGAGGCTTTATTTTCGCAAGGAAATTTAGGCTTGTCATATTTGTGCGGTGGTAGAGGCAATAATACTAACGCAAGGATAAGACGAAATCAATGGGTTTTTGCATGAAAATGTAAAGACGTCCTGCGCTTTCGTCGCAAAGACCAGCAATGTCATGGGATTTTACATTCGCAAGAGTATTTAAGCACTGTCATATTGTCGCAAATAAAATATCCCGCAGAGGCAAAAATACTTAAGAAATGATAAGACAAGGTCAATGGGTCATTACATGAAAATGTAAAGACGTCCTGCGATCTTGTCGCAACGAGGGGTGGCGAAATAAGACCTTTAATTAGGAAGGAAAAATAAGACCACACAAGAAATGATAAGGCAAGATCAATAGACATCTTCATTTGAGAATACCTCATGCGATCTTGTCGCAATGATGCACTTCAACATAAATAAAGATAAGGAAGCAAGTGAGCTTGCGAAAATGATTATATTTCTTTATATAGAATTGCCAAATCTCTATAAATAATAAGAGGCAAAGCTGTGAGGTTTCATTACTCGGAGATAATTGATCAAATCTCTCATTTGAAAATAAATAACAGAGGCAAGTATGGGAATGTATGAGATGAAATTTTGTTATTCATTTTCATATGATAGATTTATGCATAAAGGAGACAAGGAAATAAAGATTAAAGAGGAAACCGCTTGATTAATATGTGCAAATAAAGGAAATAAAGATTGAATTCATATTTAGCAATCCAAGAAATTTACGATAAGGGGCTACAGAAAAGGAAGATTAAAAGGGTATATATACAGATATTACAAGAAGTGAAAGAAGAAAAAGAAGTTATTTCTTTGTTGATTCTTCTTCTTTGTCAGATTCTTCGATTCCATCATCCTTTTCGCCAGACTCTTCTTCTTCGCTAGCTTCACTATCAGAAACGTCCGAGAAAGGCATATTCTCAGGAATATCATCAAGAATACAAGGGTATGAATTAAGATGAATGTGGTGATCATTGCAGACTGCTTCAATAGTTTGATTGCGAAAAACGAACAAAGATCGTTATTAAAATTCGCTCATCGTAGCTTGCGGTTGTTTCTTGACTTGGAATACTTGTTGTTGCATAAGAGAAAGGCCATTTGCGAGTTGCTCTTTTTGATTCAAGTTCTTCAATCCTTGTCTGAAATCTCCTCTCGCTTCTACGCAAAACAAGTGACAATAAGTTAATAACAATACTACGAAGAAAGGAGTAATAAAGTAAAAAGGAATAATAAACAACCTTCTCTCATCGATATCATATCTTTAACCGGCGGTATGCTCGGCATGAAGGCTAACATCAACACCTAAGTTATTCCTGGCATTATCTAGAACCTTCGCAGCCCAAGCGAATTCATCATCATTATTTATAACGAGAAGTGAACGAATTTGATCTTCTCGCTCATTAAGTATGGCATTCTGACGAAGAGATTCATCTCGTTCAATTTGTACTTCGAGAAGAGATTTTGAAATTTTGCTAATGCATGTGCACCTTTATTAGCAATGCGGTCTTTGTCATCTATAAGGCCACTAATTTTCTTCCTTAAAGTTTTGGTTTTCTTATGGGAATCAAGATACATTTGTTTAAATCGGTTGGCTAAACCTAAACTAGATCTATGCTCAATCTCTAAGAGACGATATTTGGCTTGAAGTTCATTTAATGGAAAGGAATCAACTTTGTTTGACGAACTACTTAAAGATTCGTTGAGATGAGTGAGAAGAACATCATTATCCATAGGCTGGGGGAAATGAATGGAGAAGAATGGCTTCTTGAGAGATTATATATGTCTCACGAAAATAATAAATCAGGCAAAGCGAGATGACAAAATAAAGACGACTTGAAGAGTAAAAATTTTGTACCATAAAGTTGTTGATTTGCACTTTGAAGAGTAGATATTTTATCCTTCTGAGAAGTAGACTCAACTTCCAACTGTTGAATTTTTCATCCTTCTTGCGAAACGTCGCAACTTCAGTTTCTAGTTCTTGGATCTTCTTTTTAAGTTGGAGATTTTTCTTTTCAAGATTGTCACGTCTTTTCTCAAGGTCTGAGGCAACAATAAAAGAAGCTCTTCCAGACTATAAAGGAAAGTAAAGAAATTATTAAGATAAGGTTTATAATCGAAATTGTAAAGAAGTAACGAAATATGAACATACCAAAGCACTGAGTGCATTTAAGAGACTGGGAGTCATTGTTCGGGAAACTCCGTGAAAATATTCATTATCCTCTAACAGCGGGGCATCGCAAATTTTAGCGAGAGCTTCGCATGTAGCAGATAAATGATCATCTCCCAATCCTTGCATAGAATCGGAGAAGACACTAGACAATTGCGCCATAGCAAAGCGGCCAAGAGTGATTCTCCTTCGCAGAGGAAGTACCAACCTCATTTTTATCCTCGTCAGAGCTCTCGCTGGTTTGGGAACTAGAATGAGAAGAGGGATGGGTTTTCCGTTTTTTAGAAGATGGAGCAGAAGATTTATCCTTGCGAAGAGTGATTTTATTCTTGCCCTTAACCTTCGCAGCTTCGGGAATGTCTATTTCTTCAACAACCTTCGCACACGAATGAAGATAAGAAACAGAGGCAACAATATTGTTAAAAATAACAAAAGAAAGTATTTCTTACTTCATCCGTGATCGATCGGAGTATCGCCAGAGTACTCGCCTTTGGACGTCTACTATAACTCTTTTTCAATTTGGTAATCTGAAGATTTTGCAAATCTAGTAAATATAAGAGGAAGGAAATATCGCAAAAGCAAATGAAATAGGAAGTATACCTCTTTTTGCCTTCTCGGGCCACTTAAATTCCCAAGGATGGTAGTCTGCGAGATTCGCAGGAGTACATGTGAACTGCGATATAGGGTCCACTCGAAACAAAGGAACAACCCACCACTTCTCATCTTTGGAGTGCCGAGGAACATTATTTTTGCCCGAGTGCCGGTCAATATCTTGCATGAGCACTTATCAAAGCATCAATGTTATCTTTTCTCTTCAATCGAGCACCCCAGCGAGATTTATCATTTCTCATATTTATTCTTTGCATAATTCGCAAAGAAGTTTTCTACGGTATACTTCTCGCCGACTATTTGTAAATTTGCGAATCTAGGATCTTTGACATCATCGGGATATAAAGATCCTTTACGGCGCCACGGTTGGCGAATTCAAGCATTAGACGGATGCATTCGCCGCTCAATTGATAAATAGCTCGCGAGAGTTTCTCATGAGCAAGAATTTCATAGAATAATGGCATCTCAGGATTGTATAGAGGAATGGAAAGGCTGCGAGGATTTGACCTAGCGAGACTATGATTTTACGATCATCACACTGATGATCGGGAAAATAGTTTTGCGAAAAGTATAGATGAAGATTCTTGATCGGGAATGGTTGATAGAGTGAAGCCCTTTTCTTTTAAATTCTTTTGAGATTCATTAAAAGGGGTTTATATGTACGACCAAGTGAAGCCATTATTAGAGTATGGGAATGAATAGAGAATTGAAGATCGAGAGAAAGAAAAAGAGAAGGTTTACAAGTGGCGAAAGCGCAAATTGCGGAGGAAGAAGGTTGAAGGAAAGTTCCATAGGGAAAATAAAAGAGAAGAAGAGAAGGGTGAGAAAACTATATATAGAGAGAAGAATCCTCGAGAAAACAAATACATTTAATGCGAGATGGGACGTGAATGGTCAAGAATAAACGGTTGAAAGAGACGTGTCAAGAAAAGAGTGGAAGAAGAAACATCTGTAATAAACTCCGTATAAAAGTACGGGAGTGAAACAGATAAAGATAAGCTGTTGCGGCGTTTCAAAATATTGGTTCTCATGACATTCTCTCCTTCGCAGAGAAGACATGATAATAGGCAAGATGTAGGATCAGAATATCGCGACATCAATACTTCGCGAGATTAATAAACGATAAACATTGCGAAGGTGTCGCAGAAAGTAAAATAAATGACGAATGGATGACGACAGCCGTAACACGAGGAAGATGTGAAAATCTGGCGAAGGTTAAGAGTGTCGCGAGGATGAACACTTATACACTTGCGACACTTCGCGAGTTATTCCCGAAAATAAAGGACAAATTTAGCATTGTCATCCATCGTGTACTACCCTATATAAAGGGGTGAGTAAGTCTGTTGTAGAGAGAGTTCTTTTGAATTGTTAAGAAAGTCATTAGAGAGAGAAAATTAAGAGTGATTGTAATTTCTTTTGCTCACCACATTCTTCCTTCCTCTGTAAACATTTCAAGAAAATAATCAATAAAATCTATAGTTATTCATCTTCAAATGGATTAATTGAGTAAATTCTAGTGAGGGGTGTAGTGTGGGATAAGAGTGTCGCGAGGATGAACACTTATACACTTGCGACACTTCGCGAGTTATTACCGAAAATAAAGGACAGCTTAGCTGTCATCCACTGTGTACTACCCTATATAAAGGGGTGAGTAAGTCTGTTGTAGGAGAGAGTTCTTTTGAATTGTTAAGCAAGTCATTAGGAGAGAGAAAATTAAGAGTGATTGTAATTTCTTTTGCTCTGTTCTTCCTTCCTCTGTAAACATTTCAAGAAAATAATCAATAAAATCTATAGTTATTCATCTTCAAATGGATTAATTGAGTAAATTCTAGTGAGGGGTGTAATGTGGGATTTCCTGCAACTACACCTTTGGGATGACCCATATCTGTTTAAATACTGCCAAGACCAAATCATTAGAAGATGTGTCCCTAATTCTGAACAAAGGGACGTCATCTCTTTCTGTCATGACCATGCATGTGGAGGCCACTTTAGTGCCAAGAAAACTGCTGCAAAGATCTTGCAGAGCGGTTTCTATTGGCTAACATTGTTTAAGGATAGCCATGCTTTTTGTGTTGCTTGTGACCGATGCCAGAAATTAGGAAGTATCTCTAAGAGAAACATGATGCCCTTACAACCCATTTTGATTGTTGAGATGTTTGATGTGTGGGGTATTGATTTCATGGGTCCATTTCCTAACTCTGAAGGTAAGTTGTACATTCTTGTTGTTGTTGATTATGTCTCTAAGTGGGTAGAGGCCATTGCATCCAAAACAAATGATCATAAAGTTGTTCTTTCTTTTCTTAAGGAAAACATTTTCTCCCGTTTTGGAACACCTAGAGCAATAAGTGTGATGGAGGTAGTCACTTTTGCAATAGACCCTTTGAATCACTTGTGCGCAAATATGGAATCACTCATAAGGTAGCAACACCTTACCATCCTCAAACCAGTGGCCAAGTAGAAGTTTCTAATAGGGAAATTAAGCATATTCTTGAGAAGACTGTTAATCCTTCTAGGAAAGATTGGTCTTTGCGCTTAAATGATGCTTTGTGGGCCTATAGAACTTCATACAAGACTCCCATTGGGATGTCTCCCTACAGACTTGTGTACGGTAAAGCTTGTCATCTTCCCGTAGAGTTAGAACACCGTGCATACTGGGCTGTAAAGAAGTTGAATTTTGATCTTGATAAAGCTGGTACCCAAAGAAAACTTCAACTCAATGAGTTAGAAGAATTGAGAAATCATGCATATGATAGTGCCAAATTGTACAAACAAAGAATGAAAGTGTTTCACGACAAGCGCATTCTGCGCAAGTCCTTCACACCTGGTCAAAAAGTTTTATTGTACAACACTCGTTTGCACTTGTTTCCAGGAAAGCTACGTTCTCGATGGTCAGGACCATTCTTGGTACGCATAGTTTTCCCCATGGATCTGTTGAAATCGAAAACCCAGCAACCAAGAACATCTTCAAAGTCAATGGTCGAGATTGAAACCATTTCTCGGAGCATCTTCCACCAGAAGTTGAGACCGTAGACTTGGAAGACCCCATCTATGTGGACTGAACTAGTTCACTTGTGTACATAAACATGGACTAAAAATCCATTCTCTTTCCCTTTTCTTTTTCTTTTTGCATAGTTCTTATTTGTGCTAACCAACCTTTTTGTCTTGCGCTTTGGTTGTTTGCTTTCAAAGCATTCATCCTCCTTTGGTTTAGCAACATCATTGTACATCCGGTAATCTCTTCCATTTTCTCCTCTCAACATAGTTCTCTTGGTATGTGACTATTTACATTCTTATCATCTGTTGACACATTGAGGACAATGTTTGATTTAGGTTTGGGGGTGCATTTGCATATAGAGTTTTTAGTCTTTTATTTCAAAAAAAAAAAAATCAAAAGTTTCAAAAATTCAAAACTCTTTGTGAATATGTACATAAAAACCTCCAACTTTTAGAGATCTTAGAGTCACTAGCATTCTTCTAGCTATGTTTACATAGAGAGTCTGACCGAAATAACTGAATTTGGAAGTACTGGAGAACACAATCGGGTTTCTTAGTTGATTAGAGCGTTAAAGTTGGATTTAACCATACCGGAGGGCGAATTAGGTGCTGTATAGATATTCGGTAGTAGAATTGTGATCACCCATAGTGGATACTACCTATTTTACATCAAGCGAGGCACCGACCTTCATTTTTGTGACTTTCTAAAAAATCTGTTAGAGTGTGTGTCACCGTACGTCAATTCCGGGTAGGAATGGTGAGCTACCCAACTTCGCACCCCTTTCAGCACTATTTTTGATCTCTTGAGTGCTAATTCCGTCAATCATGAGGGTGACGTTTAAAGATGAAAACTCCTTCTTGTAGTTCGATTTGCAGTTAGCATCACTCTCTCCCTCTCAACAACATCAACACATTCATAGAAACACATCATCGTCAGCAAGCGGAGCATCATCAGAATATTTGAAGAAAAGTTGAAATAGTCCAAGGTTTACGTGCAACAAAGAAAAGAAAAGAAAATAGGATGAGAATTAGTGAAGTTTATGAAATCAAGACAATACAAGTTGTGAAAAAATTGACTTTTATTGTTTTATTGTTATTTTCATTCTATATTAAAAAAAAAAAAAAAAAAAAAATGTTTGTCAAGTTTTTATGAAGTTCAGAAGTTCATCATCAGCAATTGAAGACCGAAGTCCGAAGATTGAAGACGTTTCTATGAATCTTTGAGAGAGTGATATTAATTGCCGATCGGGTGAGAAGGTAAGTGAGTACTCCCATCCTTGCTAATGGTTGATTTCCTTTCTTAGAGATCATCGAGAAAAAGATTCTTTTGTCCACAACTCGTGGAGTCTCCGAAATTATTTCGGAAGGTTATCCTTCTCATCTTCAACGTGTGCAGGATTTCTCTCTTTATTCCGCCCGCACACATGAGAGACTAAAAAAGCGGTCTTTTTGAGTGCAATTATCATAAAACCCTATTGGTGAGGCAGAAGTCGAAGCTTGTGATCACTATCGAATCCGAATTCTTTCATATGGTATGGTTATTTCTCGCTCAACTCTTAAGGATGAGAATGCGTTCTTTGGTAGTTCTAACTTCGTGTTACTAGCATGCAGAAACTTTATGTCCTCATAGCTCCTTGGATGCTTGAGACTCTTTTACACTCTGAAGTTGGATAAGGTTTTGTGGGTACACCTCACGGTAAACCCTCACGAGACTACAACTCGTCCACTAGGGACACCTAGGGGTTTAAAGGCTTAGTGCATACGATAAATGCATTCGAGAGACCCGGCGACGGTGGTATAGTTAGGAATTCTTAATTTCTGTTTCACTTGAGGACAAGTAAAATTTAGGTTTGTGGGTATTTGATGAGTGCCAAATATTGTGCATATTTCTACACCTTTTTATTGGCATTTAACTCATGTATTTTCTTTGTTTTCAAGAATAAGTATTTGTACTAATTAATTTTGTGTTTTTAGGTAGTAAATAAAGTTCGGAGAAATTGAGGAGCCAAAAGAGAAGAGAATTGGAGGCAAGCGTCTATGGAGCAGAAAGCCAAAGCACGCGCGCGCATCAGTTGCAACCCAACAAGAGGCAACCCAACTTACAAAACATGGGCTTGAGCAGTCCAAGACCCGACCCACGACCCGGATCCAAGCCCGTCTCTTCTGAGCCGTTAGATTTGATCCATTTTCATCCTACGGCCGCATCATCCCACGCATCGGTTTCCCTAGATCCAACGGTCGCTCCACCCATCTCATCACCTATCGCTGCTCCCGCTCCACAGCAAAATCACCTATGCCTTACCCATCGAGCCAAACACCCATTTCTCATTTCCCTTTTTCTTTCTCCCCGACAGTTTCGAGAGAAAACCCTTACCTTCTTCCACCCCCCGATTTGGGAGCCACCATCACCTTCACCGTCTTCGCCCGACACCACAACCACCAATAACAACAGCGCCAGTAGCCGCCTGCTCCGCCACCCCTAATTCTACCCATCTCACCTTTAGCTTCTTCCATAACCTAGAAGCTAGGGTTGAGATAGCTGTAATTCTAGGGTTTTCTCCAACAGACTCTTGCATGGCTACCGAGCTTCGAATTAGCGAGAGGAAAGAGGTTTGGGTCTCTCTTGAATTGTACATTCGAGTGATTGTGAGGTATAAAAGGAAGTATTCTTCATGAGATAGAAGTCAGTCAATTTTAGGGTTTTAATTTGTAATTTAATTTCAAGTTTGTTTAGCTTTGCATGATGTTCTAAATCACTCGCTAGGGTGCGAGATGAAACTCTCTTATCTAATGTGAAATTAATTAAATTCTCGGCTTGTTCTTATTGTGTGTAATGTTTAGGAAAATAGTTAGCTAGAGAACTAAATTTGCTTGTGATCAATGGTCTTGTAAGAAGACCATTGATACTAGGAGTAAGTAAGGGGATTTAGTTATACAATTATTCATCTAAGGCCTTCAAGGGAAGGCATAAGAACAAAGTGATAATTTACATTACCTTAGCATAGGATTAGAGAGTGAATTCAATCACCCTAGTGCCACTCAACCATCTTTTACAACACCCTTTTGCTCAATTGTTACCTTAGATTAGAGTCACAACAACCAACTAGTCGTATCGACACCCAACAACTCACATTTGTATCACCTCTCTAGGAAATCAGTTTAGTAAAGCCCTTAGATCAACTTTACACACACTCCATCTCCCTGTGGATTCGACCTGTACTTGCCCTGCCTCCAATAGGCACTGTGCACTTGCAGTTTAACACGTAGGCGAAACATATTTCCCAGCCTACCAGGAAACTTGGTAGAGTGGTAGACAATAAGGTAATCATGCCCGATAGTGAACATACTGTAGTTCACTCCTCTGACCCACCGGTGGCTGAAGAGACTGATAAAGTCTCTAATGATGTCAATACAGTGTCTGATAAGCCTGATTTTGTACCTAGATCCCCATTCCCACAGCTACTAATATCAACTAAGAAGGAATCCAACTTTAATGACATATTGGAGTTTGTTAAGCAAGGTACCATAAACCTTCCTTTAAAAGATGAAATTAGGCAACCTTCTGCTTATGCAAAGTTCCTTATAGGATATGTGCACGCGAAAGCGAAAGCTTAGCATCCATAAGAAAGCCTTTTTATCTAGTCATGTAAGTTCGATTATCCAGAACACCACAACTCCTAAGTATAAAGACCCAGGTTCCCCCATAATTTCCTGCATGATAGGTAAACACCAGGTAGAGAAAGCTTTACTTGACTTATGAGTCAGTTTGAACTTACTTCCATATCGTGTGTACCTATATCTAGGACTTGGTTAGACTAAACCTACCCAGATAATACTACAGTTAGCTGATAGGTATGTGAAAATTCCTCGATGTGTTATAGAGGATTTTCTTATTGAGGTCGATAGGTTTATTTATCCAGTGGATTTTTTTGTCCTAGATACCCAACCTATCCCTGAACCGTAGAACCAGATACCTGTGATTTTAGGTGTCCCATTTTTAGCTATGTTTAATGAGATTATTAACTGTCGAAAAGGTATTAGGAATTTATCCTTTGGTAATATGAATATTGAGCTAAATATTTTTAATGTCAGTAAGCTACCTGATGAGCTAGGTGACACGTGCATTGAACAAGTAAACGTGATAGAAACCTTAGTTCAGGAGTCACTACCAAATATCTTATCTGAAGATCCATTAGAGAGTTGTCTATCCCATTTTGGTTTGGATCTCGACAATGATAGCACCACTAAACAAGTAAATGCTCTGTTAGATACTACCCTGCAATAGATATTGATAAATTTAAATCTATGTTCGAACCATTGCCGGCTTAGAAGAGACTTTTTTAGAACCATTGCGCTTGTAATAGAAAGATTGACTTTATTGTCCCACCAATAATTTTTCTTCCAATTGTAGGAACGTATGAGTTCCGAATGTGTCAGTTATTAAGGTTTGAGACTAAACCTAATTACTTTAGGAGATTGGAGTCGACACATTTGTGTAAGAATGACCACCACTTTCATTATGGTCAACTATGCGAGTCAAATCTGATTGACTCTGAAGATCCACAATTATTCAGGCTATTGTTATATGATTCTAAGTTCTTAGTTGAGTTTTTCCAGATTCTACAACCTGATTCTCCGGATCCTACCTATGAGTAAATCCCGCCCATGAAAACATTTCATTTATACCCTTTAAATAGAGACTGAACCTGAACCACAACTAGATGTAGTTGTCTAAACAGAAAATTAAATAAGGGTGTGCTCAGTTTGTTCATTTTCTTAGCCTATTTCAGTTTACTTTTATTTGGGAGAGCATTTTTTGATTCAAATGACCCACAGTTGTTCCGGCTATTACTATATGATTCTACGAGGTGACTAATCCTTTCTTAGTCTGGCTGAACTTTAAACTTAGCACTTCTTGGGAGGTAACCCATGCTCATGCGACACGGTAATATCATTCCTTAACTCCTTTTCTTCAAGTGGTAACAGTTTCTCCTTGTTCATGCTTTTAATTTCATCTTTAGAACATTGAGAACAATGTTAGATTTAAGTGTGTGGGTATGGGAGAAACTTTTAGTTGCATTATAAATAAACTCCGAAGCCTATATTCTTGTGAAAATTCAGGACAACACTAACCAATCTAAGTGGATGGAAACATCTTGGTTGTAGGAGTTGAGGGACCCAAACTAAAGAGTATATTCATAAAATGACAGAGCTCAAGTGTTAGAAAAAACATTGTAGCTATCACCATATCTCTAAAACGATACCATATCACTTTTTGTTCATATTTTTGCAAACTTTGTGTTTCTCTAAGTTATTTGGTGCGGCAATAGAATCGCTTCCAGGATGAAGTAGAGTGATTGACGTCAAGACCATTATTTTATTTATTTACGCCAACTGATTTAAAATAAAATAATATGTGTGCGATCTCCCTGTCTCCGTCTCCTAAGCAAGTGTGGAATTCAAGATCCATTGGAACTATCATGTAAAAATAAAATAAAATAAATATTATGTGTGTATTCTCTCTGTCTCTATCGCCTAAGCAAGCATGGAATACGGGATCCGTGATAATTATCACGTAAATAAACAAATAATAATAATGTATATAAATAAATCGACCGCTGGGACCCTTGTGTATACCAACTGAGTTGATACCCTAGTTAGGATTAATACCAGTACCTCAATCCGCTAGGGTTCATCTTGGCACAGAAATTCTGGGAAACACAATTCACATTCAGAAAACATTTATCTTCATACACATCTTATTGATCTATTCACAAGTGATTTGTTGACTATGGATATTGATGTCCATTGTGTAACTATCTGAGTAGAACTATGTTCACTTATATATGAATTTTAGTACGCTTGCAGTGCAAACTTGTGTACACCATTTGGATTCATATCATGGTACTTCCTCCCATAGCCAATGAGAGTATGCCAACTTAGGAGATGGTTTAGTGTCGTTCCTAGATTCTTCACATGTAGCTAGGGTTTGGAGTAAAGGTTTTGTGGGTACACCTCTTGTAAACCCCGGACTTTAACCAGGGCCACCTGGGGTTCAAAGGCCTGTTGCACACGCTAAGTGAAATCGTGATGCCTGCGACAGTGAGTTAAGATTTAATTTTTATTAGATTTTCTCGATGACTAGCAAATAATAAATTTGGGGGTATTTGATATATAGACACACTTTGTGTCTTATTTGTCTTAATTCTGTATAATTGTTAATGTTAACTTTTGTACTTATTATGGTGTTTTATGTGTTTATAGGTGATAAACTTTTGCAGAAAAATTGGCTCGAAAAAGTGATAAAGACACCCGAGAAATTAATAAAGGCACCCCCTGGGCATGTGCTGAAGGAACCCCAACCGAGGATAGGGGGACACCACCTTCTTCTCAAATTCAAATTCATAAATTGGCGGGAAAATTCAAGCAGAATTAGGGTTCAATTTTCGGAAGTGTTTGAGAGAGATTCAATCATTGAATTTGGTTGGTTGGACTTGGTTGAGATAAACAGAGATGGTATAGGATTTGGATCGAAAAACCTCGGATGGATAATCGGGTTTTTGATAAAACAGAGAAGGGGATATCACAGGACACTGTTGACTCTAAATATGGAAGTTACGTGGGCATATAAGGTGAGAATATCTTCTAAAGATTTATTTCTACCACAAAGAGTGTTTGACATCTCAGTTAATGTGTAAAGAAGAGATAAAATATGAAATCCCGTAACTTTCTGTCAAAGAAAAGAAAAGATTAATTTGAAGTTTTTGTATTAATTTAATCATGTTGTGGTGTATATAAAGGCTTGGGGGAGTCACAGAAGTTATCACGAAAATTTTGGGGAAGTTTGAATGCAAGAACAGAGAGAAAAGTGGAGTTGCAGAGAATTCTTTATGCTGGTGCAAGGAGGAAGAACAGAGAGAAAAGTGGAGTTGCAGAGAATTATTTATGTTGTCTATTTATTGGATGTGCACCAATGCACATTTATAGTGCCACGACATCCTTTTCATCATAGTAGGTTTAAGTGTTGATCCAATGTATCGAAATAATTCGACAAATATAGATTTAAGTTAATCCCAAACCATATCTATACATATAAACTCAATATGTAAATGGCAAGAACATGCTTTTAAACTATTGATAACACATAAACATATTTGGTGCTATGTCAACTCAGACGCTTTAGCTAGACTCCTATTGAAGTTTAATCGCGTATTAGTTCAATACCAAAGCAGTGAGGTGTTGGCATCATCACACCTTAATGAATACCAGAAACTTTGAAGTACAGACCTTTTACGGATCTCACCTTAATTTAATAAGAAACATGCAACTTAATCTATAGAAAAAATCATTGTAGCAAGCTTCTCAACCAAATAGTATGTGTTGAAGCCCATACTGTAACATGTATTTTCAAGGAAATTCATGGTTGAACAAGATTCCCCATAACATGGAACACCTTTCTCTTTACGGAAAGTGTGTTCAACGGGTGAAGAAATAATTCTCTAAATGCGAACCTGTTGATCTGAGAAATCTCCAAGACTAAATCAAAATTGTCGGTCTGCGGTATCACTTTTTTAATATTTGCGATAAAAACTTTGTTGACATGTACAACAAAAGGACTTGCGGGTCATTATAATATTTGTTTTAACTCGTCCCGGTATAGAGTTCCTTAGTTCGGTAATAGGAAATGGCACGTCCATACAAGAGAATTATTAAAAAAGCCCACCCCAATCTGAACCATTTGTACTTTTATTTTAGTAGTAATTTTATTTATTATTTATTTTTGTTCTATTTTTCCTTTTTTTGGTATTTATCTTTTTGCTATCGGTTTTGGTTCAAAAAGAAGCCGAGCCAAAATTTTTAGTGATTTCTTAAAGACTTGGAGTTAAAGATTAAAGCTAAAAGAATGGAAAAGAAGACGAAGTTTTAGTTTAATTTTATTTTAGTTTATTTTTTTTTATTTCTTTCGAGGGTTTTTTTATTTTTCTTGTTCAGAAAACTGTATTCGGATTTATTATTATTTTTGTAATTTTTCTTTTCTTTTTGTATTTTTTTGGATCATTTTGGATTTTGGACATCATTTTTATTTTAGACCCTACGAAAGGGTAGTATTAAATATAAACTGCAGTTACGATACTGACTTTGATCCTGGGTTCGTACGTTTGAAAAAGAGAGGGTCTAACAACCTCACTCAATATTTCGTTTAGGCAATCTGTATGGACAAACTCCAATATAATTATGAGAGCACCTACTAATAAAGTGAGCTCAATCAAGAGATATATCCAAGAGTTGTATCTCTGTTTCACAATGTAATCAGCAAATCAAACAGATAGAAATCCGCGAGCCTGATTATTATGTGAAACAACTTGAACGGTACCAAAGACCAATGTTCAAGTGTCGATCATTTTAAATCAACAACCAAAGGTTGGATTATCTAATTGATTGTACTACGCATAACCTGTGATATTTCAATGATATAGAAAATATAATGCGGAAAAGAAATAACACAGACACTAGAAATTTTTTTAACGAGGAAACCACAAATGCAGAAAAAACCCGGGACCTAGTCCAGATTGAACACCACATTGTATTAAGCTGCTACAGACACTAGCCTACTCCAAGTTAACTTCAAACTGGAATGTAGTTGAGTCCTAACCAATCTCACACTAATCAAGGTACGGTTGTGTTCCCTATGCCTCTAGAACCACGCCGGATTTTGCACACTTGATTCCCTTGGCTGATCTCACCCACAACTAAGAGTTGCTACGACCCAAAGTCGAAGACTTGATAAACAAATCTGTATCACACAGAAAAGTCTATTGAATAGATAAATCTGTCTCCCACGGATATACCTACGAGTTTTGTTCCGTCTTTTGATAAATCAAGGTGAACATGAACCAATTGATAAACCGGACTTATATTCCCGAAGAACATCCTAGTAATATCAATAACCTCACAATAATCTTAATTGGTTAACGAAACAAGATATTGTGGAATCACAAACGATGAGACGAATGTGTTTGTGACTACTTTTCAATCTTGCCTATCGGAGAATAAATCTCGAGCAAATCTTAAAGAAGATAGTACTCAATCACAATAGAAAATAGCAAGATCAGAACACGCAACTACAGAGAAAATAGTTGGGTCTGGCTTCACAATCCCAGTGAAGTCTTTTAGTCGTTAACCTACTGGGTTTTAGAAAAACCTAAGGTTAAAGGAGAATCGACTCTAGTAGCAACTAGTATCACACAGGAGGTGTGGGGAACTAGGTTTTCCAGTTGCTAGAGTTCTCCTTTATATAGTCTCCAAATCAGGGTTTGCAATCAATGCTACCTAGGTAACAAAGCATTCAATATTCATCGTTAGATAAAAACCTGATTAGATTCAAGCTAATTTCTTCAACTGTTATATCGAACTTAGCTTGTCATACACAAATGAAATGTACCAACATTTAGATAAAGGTAACCGTACCTAAATGTGTACACTTAGTTGGTTCAACAATAGTTAACCGAGGTTAGCCATATGAACACTTTCATATCAACCTTGTTCATCTTTATCACAACTAGTTCAAATGACTCAAATGAAACTAGTTAGAGAGTTATTCAATTGTTTATATTCTCAGAGAAGTATACAAGACACAATTCAAGCAAATTCGATTTTGATTCACTCGAATCATTTCATGAACATTATAGCCACGGTTTGCAAAAGATTGCATTCCTTAATATATTAATATATTAGTTCATGAACAAACCAATTTTAGAACATAACCTACTCAAGTACGCAAACGGGACGCATACTTAAATGTTGACCGAGTTTGGTTTCGCAAGATGCATAACGGGTAAGCATACTTACAACCTCGGTTGAATTCCGGAACTTGGACTTACGCCAGTACGCGTACGTGTACGCATACTATGGTTCCCGGACTTCCATTAACCAACCAGTACGCGTACTTGTACGCATACTATGGTTCCCGGACTTGGACCTTACACAAATGTGAATACACACACTATGTTTATATCCAATCATGGTTACATGTTCTAAACTTTCATTTCAGTCATTGAGACATTCTTAGAAGACGACAATATATGTCTCACACAAAAATTAGCTCCAAAGAAATTTTCAAGTGATCGAATGATCAATACGAAACATTCCGAGTCTATACCAAATGATAGCATCACACAAATCATGTAAGATGTTACAAGGCAATTTTCACATGATCATCTTTTGACTTTCTTCAAGAATAAAAGATGAACTTGGTTAAAGCGAAAGCTTACCAACACATATTTTGAGAAATAGATAAGCGAGATAAACTCATTTCCGAAGTTTCAAATGTGTATAATTGAAGTCTATATAGCAATACGACTTTTGTCTCAAATAGGAGATAGAGTAGATAGACTTTTGAGTGATAGATGAGTTTAAGTCTCCACATACCTTTTGTTGATGAAGTTCCACAAGTTCCCTTGAGTAGTTCTTCGTCTTAATTCGATGAACGTCGTGACTTCTAAAGCTCAACTACACTTTCTATCCTAATCCGAGACTTTGCTATAAGTAGACTATAAATCAAGACTTATAGTTTTGACAACTAAACTTGACAAACAAACTTGAGATAGCAACGCTTGCGAGTTCGGCTGAGCAGTGCTCTAACAATCTCCCCCTTTGTCAATTTTATTGACAAAACTATCAATACATATGGATTACAAAATAAATAAACTTTGTAGCTTCTCATCCAAATGCTTGATCTCCTTGGTTCTTCAACATTACTCGAAATATTGGTCACTTCCAAGTACTTCAGTGATTCTGAACGTGTTCAACTCAGTATCTTAGTTGTTGAAGATCCGTAGCTATAACAATAAGAAAACAGTAGTTCGCAATCATTGTTATACAGTATCATAGTATTATTACACGAAATCAAAGTCCAATTGTATCACAACTTTGAAAACAATACCATGGTGATATGTATCACTCCCCCTTAGTCAATACTTCATCTCACAATGAAAACCACTCCCCCTTACATAATGATCCGTAAACCATATGTATTTATAGTGTGAACTACACATTAATTCTCCCCCTTTTTGTCAATATAAATTGGCAAAGGTACGAAAACTAGTGGGATCCTAATGAAATTTCCATAGAGATACTGCATGACCAAAATAGAACATATAAACTTTGTTTCAATGATTTTACATAGTCGAAACTTAATGTATTCATCAATGAGTTAATAAAGATACAAGATAACCCCTACAATATTCCACATCCGCACTCCCCACAAAGATTTGGCAATTAAGCACAAGTTCAATTAAGAACTCTCCCCCATATAATGTCATTCCCAAAGGAACAACAAGAGCGACCTTACTTTTACGGGAAAAGAAGGATTTCTTTGGACATTAACAAATTACATGAAACATGAATTTGTATCCAGAAAACTCAATTAAATTAACCACAAGAGAACATATGATTAATTTAATCGGAAATGCTCAACATAAGAAACTTACAGAGACACACAGTACTCTCACATAAAGTGGATCAGGGAAAGATCAATACTGCGGAATATTCAAAGATTCATTCTATTTTCATAAATATTTGCATAATGATATCATAGACTCAATCTTTGTCATCAAAAGTTCATTCTATTTTCCATCAATAAAGACATATGATAGACTTAACTTTTGACGTATATGGGACAATCATAGTTCACGGACGCAAACACACATATCCCATAAAGTTTTTGCAATATAGAAAATCAATAAAGATTAATATTGCAAAATCATCTTCCAAATAAACTCTAGAATTTAAATAAATAAATCTAAAAACATTGCAAGATGAAAAACGTTGGTGAAAAGGCGAGGGTACCCAAATATACCTCAAGCTAAAACTTTTCCTACCTATAAGTCCTTTCTCCGAAAGTGATTGTCTATGG
>JAJJWW010013185.1:0-86360 GCA_023531295.1 Papaver armeniacum
GCCATAATTCCAACATTTATATTTTCAAAACTTATAAAGTGGATTAAACTCACTTCATTTATGTCACATTTCCTTCTTCTAAAACTTTTCTAAATCAAAAAATTTTGATACAATATGAGCGGTCTTTTAAAAAAAAGCGGTCAATAGTATAAAGAAGAAAAGAGATCGAAGAAATGAACCGCACCATGACCGCCACAGTGTGTAGATTTTCTCAAGATCGTGAAGCAAACTTTGCTGCGCCGAGTGTCGTTGTTGGTCCATCATTAGTCCAAGGTCATGTGTCGGGGCATCAAGATCGGTCTGATGATTATTTTTATATGAGAGGTGGATTTTCAGAGGTAAAGGCTATTTATGAAGTTTAACCCCCTGAAGTCCGATAAACAGTTGACAGATATCCCTGGCGTGCGCTTTATAGTGTGAAGACTAGAAGACACAACAACAAAATTCCGAAAACAGTGGTAGAAAGGTGGTGGCCGACGACGCACGCATTCCATTTCATTGATTTTGAATTTGGTAAGCTTATTTAATTTAACTTAAATTATATATTTTAAATAATTATTAAATAATCAAAAGAATTAATCATAGTTGATATTATACTTGTAATAGAAATTACGCCCATTGATTTGTATTTCATTTGTGGGATCCAAAGTGGAAAAGGAGAGCCGCAACCATTCAAAGCTGACGAATGGATATCAAATAGTAAATGGGGGACGCTTTTTCCCTCGTTTTTGGAGTCAGAAATACCTGAAACTAAAAAACAATTGAAAGGAGGTGGGATTAAATGTTCAGCATTGAAGCTTTTCCTAATCTAACCCAGAAACCCAGAGCATGTAGATGACTATCCTGAACTCGAAAGGGTATCTTATGGGTACTGAGTCAGATATTCTTTCCAAACTCAACTTCTGTTGATCGTGTTGGTTGGCTTCAAGCGTTAGAAGAGCTTGACAAAGCACCAAATTATGACTGGGAATCTGCAATTTTAGCAGAATTGTACTTATCGATGGATGTAGCATCAATGGGCGGAGATAACTTCACTGGTTTCTGGGGAGTGGAGTTTACATAGGAGTTTACACAGTGGAGGACAGCTTATAAAGCCCCTAATTTCGGATCTGACGTGCGTCAATATCGTGTAGACTTTATCATTGACGCACGGTTTCTTTACTGCCGCACGGTTCTTCACACTTTACTCATGATTAGGTAACGTCATCGTATTCGCTTACCACCAAAGAATAGTATTTTTACTTATTTATTCAAATAATTATTAAATTTAAGTTTAGTTATGGGAAAAAGGATAATTTTATACGAATGACCTCTCCTACGTCCTGTTTTTTTTTTTTGACATTTGAGTCCTATGCAACCCTCGGAATAAAAATGAAGCAGCTCAATAATAGGTTTCTTCCTACTACCTCCGTTTCATAAAAATAGGCAGATTTCATATACAAATTACACATGAAACTAGCATGTCATTTTGAAACGGAGGGAGTAATAATTAACTACAGTTGGTACAGCTCTCACGAGTTACTGCAATTAGTTGACTGCTGGTCAAGTCATGTGGCTTAAAAGCTGCCTAGCTTTTACCTTGACTAAAACTTACGCGCAAATAAAAACAACTATTTAACTGAAGCCTCCTCAGGTAAAAACCCTTCCTTCTCTCCTTCCGCCATCAAAAGTGAAATTCCTAACCCTAGTCTGAAGAATGGAAACCTAACATCATTTACACAAACAACAACGAACCCAGATAGAAAGGTATAAGGTATGTGATTTTCGTTACTTAGTAGTCTGATTGAATGTCAAAGTTGTAACAATGCATGTACACTGTTTGATGAAATTCGTAGCTGGAAGATTTTTTTTCTTTTTTCTGACAAATTAATGCTTGTTAAGTGATGGTAGAAATGGGGTAAATTACTAGATTGGACTAATTCTATTTCTAGGTTTTTGAAGTGTGGTAGATTCTCAGTAACAAGTGAAAACCAGAAGCATCCTTACTTCATTCTTTACTAACTTGAATGTTTCCAGTGATTTTTAGTATCTTAATTAAGGTTAAGGAGATAAAAATAAATGAGTTAATCTAACTAAATTTTTTGTTTTCGTTTAATTTGTAAGATTATGTTGTAAAAGCTACTCAAGGGGAGGGTCTTCTGAACCCCGCAAATAACAATATCTATAAATTCATGAATGTTGTGGATGGGACATTGCATCGTCACAACATATGCAAGTTCCATCTCTGACCATCTGAGCACTTGGATGAATCTCGCGTAAATGCATCGATCTCCAATGTAATAAGGCATAAGGTCAAAGAGCTCAGTTTATTCTTAAAACAAGACGACCCCTTGTTTATTCCCCTGTCTGTTTTTACTTGTGCATCACTGATAACTTTGGAACTACAAACACACCCTAATATCCGTTTTCCTGAACATATCACAATTCCAAGACTAAAGCGCCTTCAACTTTGTAATTTTGACTTTAACAATGACTGCTGGAATGAGAAACTTTTTTCCAGTTCCCTGTACTTGAAGAATTGATGCTGGACTTGTGCAGTTTTCGTATGATGAATTTCTGTATCTCAGTAGTTCTTGAGAATTATTGGTAGAGAACTAGAGATGGTTTACGAGACTGTGTTCTCAAAATTCATAGGCCAAGTCTTGTAACTTTCTATCACTCGGGTGATGTTGCAAAAGAATATATTTTATCTAGCTTTCTTACACTAGTGGAAGCATCTCTTTACTTTGAGTGTGAAGATGAAGATGAAAGTTATGCCCCAAGGGTGCAAAGGGTGGGTCATGAGGAAGCAATAAGTCAGTTTCTTAGAGCCCTTGCACATGTCAAACGTCTAAGTGTTAATGATACAGGGTACAGGTAATCTTGCGTGCTGCTATCTTCAGAGTAGTTAATTTCTCTGCTTATTTTCATCTTCTATGGTGTAATCCGACTCCTTGATGCTAATTTACTTGTTACTATTTCCTTGTGGTGATTAGGCTATCTGCTTCGCCAACAAGCTGTTAAACCATCTGCCAACATTTCATAATATCAAACACTTGGAAATACTTGATGTACCAATCAGTGATAAACCACTAATTGGTCTGCTCAGAGTAACACCTAATCTGGAGTCACTCGTATTTAGACTGGAAAGTGTACTGAACTTCTGATTCTGCATACTCAAGTCTCGTTGGATAAATGACTAAATAAGTTCTGGGTGTACACATGTTAGTTTACTATGTCGTAATTATTCTTTTGATATTTTTTTCTTTCTTTATACAAATTCAGCTAGGATGACTATCGCGAGCACTGAAGGAAATACAGATGATGAAGGCGAAGAGGACCATGAGGAAGAGGATGCCAACTCTGTTAAAGGAGAAGAGAACCGCGACACTGAAGATGATGTTGTCGAGGCTGCTGTGGAAGATGGCAATGATGAGAGTGAAGACAGCCACGAAAATGTAGATGATGGTTGGACACCCAGTATGGTGAAATACTGGAGACTTATTTACAAACCTTAAATCCGTTTGCTTTAAACAATTTTCTGGAAACCAAAGGGAGATGTGGTGGGTGAAACAAATTTTGAGGAGCGCAAAAGATCTGGAATCGATGACAATATCTCATGTTGTTTCCAACTATGTAAAGGTGAAATTTGAACATCTGGTAGAGGTACCAAGTTTTCCAAGAGCCGCAGCAAATTGCGTATTTAAAATCCACTTTTTGAGAAATCGGAAGTGGGAGTTCCTCGAAATTCACAGCAGGATGGAACTTCCACACTTAATGAAGAGGCTACTGATGATGCATCAATGAATACATTGAAGAGGGATGCAGATGAATGAATACTAGGATGATACTTTAAACAAGTCTTGAATCCGCCTTGTTATGTTGCAGACATTGTGGAAAATGAAAACCTGTACGGTGTAAGAACTCTCAAAGATATATTCGCAGTCCTGTCTGTTGGTGACAGGCTCTGGACATTTGAGTGAGACTTGTTAGTTTTGCGCTGGTATTTGCCATATCTTGTGACAGAATGTAAGAAACTCTGATAAATATGATTTCAATTTGGAGTCAGGTGATCATTCTACTTCATCAGTTCTTTGGTGATTTTTCTAATGAGGTTTTTATCCGTTGAGGTGCGCATGCCATATTTGATGCTGTTACTGGGCCTGAGCCACATTGGGGCTTGATGAAGTTGGGTCTTAAGGTTTAGCAAGGAAGGAAGATGACCACTATATAGAGTTACTGGGAACAGTCTCTCGATCCACTCTCTCGTATTCTTTTTCCTTGTTGTCAACAAACTAGTATTTCTGTTTGATTTTGTTGTCAAATTGTACTTGCTTTATAAATTTGGTAGAGAAAAGTAGTATTACTGTTTGATGGGATTGAGATTCCTAGGAGAGTCTCTTGTTGTCAAATGATTGCTTTCTAACTGTGTAGAAAGTTAAAACTGGTGTTTAACAGGATGTTTATGTAATAGCAACCAGCATCCTGGAATTTATTGTCCTATGTGTAACAATTTTTTGTGTCATTTTTCTTCTGAATGTGCATTTGCAGCTTCTCAAACTGAAGAATTAGTGTTGAGGCTATACAATGAATACCTGTGTTCATTTATTTAAAGGTAGTCCATCAACTTCGCAACTTGCAAAATAAAATTAGGATACATTCATGGCCAATAATCCTATTTTGCTAATACGGTGTCACCGAGGATATGTAAGAATTACTCCATAGACACTGTCAGCATCTTGATAGTGCAGAATGCATTGGAGATGCTGCAAGAGTGAGAGTAGTTACTGGGAATGTGAACGATCCATGCCTCTGAGGGTCTTTCAGCTACATTTTCTTGAATACATGATAATGCAATTTTCTTGAATTCCAAATATTTCTGTACCCTACTGGCCTAGTTTATAACGTATTTAAATGTGCAAGAGATAGATTACCGATCATCCTATCGACCTTCAACCGTAGTTATAGTGAAATTGTTATTTGAGCAGTGAATCGGTTGAAAACCAGACTTATCTGATGATCCTGGGGAAGAATACGGAGGTTCTTTCGGAGCTGGACGACCAGTTTCACTGCCAAGCATGGTATCCACTTCAGCCATGGTTGGCCTGTCTATTGCTCTGTTCTGAACGCATAACAGACCAATATGTACGCACTTCATTACTTCTAATGGAGAATACGAACAACCCAAAGCCTCATCGACAACCTCTGACCACTTGCCTTCATTCCAAAGACTCCAAGTCTGAGACACAATTTTCAAATTATAAGAAGCTAACAGTTCATAACACATAAATCTACCATTGAAGAGCTGATAGTTATAAATACTTACATGCAGTAGGAGGTTTACAGGTTGTTCAGGACTGTAAAAGCTGTTATTTCTCTTACCGCTCACAATTTCTAGTACCAACACTCCGTAACTAAAGACATCCGACTTTTCTGAAAATGTGCCTCCCATTATGTACTCCGGAGACATGTAACCACTGCATTCAATCGTAAATCCACGTCATGTGATAGATTGATGAATGGGAACGATTATTGAAATTAAAGAGGATGATTAAGGAAACATGGAGCTTACAATGTACCAACAACCCTGCTAGTATTAGCTATAATTTGGTCACCACCAAATATCCGTGCCATTCCAAAGTCTGAAATTTTTGGGGTCATGTTATCATCCAGTAAAATGTTACTGACTTTCAGATCTCTATGAATAACTCTCAAACGAGAATCGCGGTGAAGGTAAAGAAGGCCTCGAGCAATCCCTCCGATAATATCGAAGCGCTTATCCCAATCTAGCTGTGCTTTCTTCCTTGAATCTACCATCAGTACAGACATCAGTGAGTTAGCAGCAGTAGAAAGTTGATTTGTGTTAAATGTAAACATACATGGAAGACAGAACTAATTTCAATGAAATTTTAAGAATGTTTCACATGCAAGGCTTCACGAAGATCTGATAGCGAAGTATAAAAGAAACAAACCAAATAGAAATGCATCCAGACTTCTCTTGGGCATGTACTCATAAATTAACATGTTTTCTTTTCCTTCAGCGCAACAACCCAACAGTTTCACAAGGTTACGGTGTTGAAGCTTGTAGATCAATACAACCTCGTTCTTGAACTCTTCAATACCCTGTTCAGAGTTTGTAGACAGTCTTTTCACTGCTATTTCCTGCCCGTTTTGTAGTTTACCCTAAAAACCATCCATCATTTAACGATTTTAGATATTAGAAATGTGCAATAACTTGACCACTATTGTTATAATAATCAAGCACATGTAAACTTACCTTATAAACTGGCCCAAAACCTCCTTCTCCCAACTTATTTTTCAAGCAGAAGTTGTTTGTAGCAAGGGTTAAACAAGCGAGGTTGAATATTTGCAATTCCTGTGTTTCTCCTTCTGTTTTACCATCATCAAACATGTTTGTATTTGGAGAGTCCTTGTAGGTAGCCTTGGATTTCAGTAATTCAGTCACCACCCCTTGGAGTCCTTTATAAGAAAGTTAAGAGATGATTAGACAACGTAATTCATAAGTACAACCAGGCTGAATTTATTTGTAACAGTCGCAAAAACAACATTAACAGAGTTGTTCTGATATGATGCAGTATCTCCTGCCAAAAGAAAGGAACAAGAGCATTTACCTCTTTTATTAGGCTTAATTCTCTTGAACAGGTAAATGTATCCTAAGACGCCCATGATAGTTGCCACCAAAATGAACACAGGTATGCCGATCTTCAACACTAGAGTATTTCTCTTTCTGACTGAAATTTTGAAGACGTAGTAAGCAAAAATTCATTCTAGTCATAGGGCTAAAACATCATAATATTTTGAGGAGCTAGGGCAGGTCTATGTGTCAGCACTAGATGAAGACGATGTCAATTATTATATGGTTTATGATCATTCTAAGTATGTGGTTCTGACTTGATTATATAAAATGACATCTCCCTGGAAGTAGAATAATTGGCTACAATGGTGGTGTCTACTTCTTAAAACATATTACATACCTTCAGCAGGAGATACAGGTACAGGACTGCGAATTTCGGTAGCTGCATGTCTGGTGTAGAAAGTTGCTGGTCTCTCAGGCGATGCAAGTTGATTGAAGTTCATTATAACTCCATCCCAACATTGACACTGGTGGTCAAAATTGTAAGCATTGCAGGAACATTTAGCCTCGCAAGCTGATTTGCATTCTTCTGCGCTATTGATTTCTGTAGACAGCTGAGGGTTATCAGGCAATTTTGAGGTTGGGATTGGTGAAAACACATCTTTATTCCCACATTGTAATGGCGTGCTCCTTACACACCCTCCAGATGAATCCCGGAGACTCCAATCTGTAGGAGATCGTGGGGTAAAACCCGGCAAACACTCACACTTCTGAGTATCCTGGTTACAGTTGCCAAAAGGTCCACAAACACCATAGACATCACAGAATTGTTTGGGTTCAACCCAATCCATAGTCCAGTTATGCATGCTTTCCGACCATGTAAGTTGCTTCATTTGGCCAGAGAGATCCATAACAAATCTAGAAATAACAGACTTGTTGTAAAAAGTAAAATTAAAAGAACTAAAATTGTAAATGGAATTTAATTTCAGATCAGGAACTGAACCAAAACTTTTTGATTTTTCATCCCACTCCCCACTATTCCAGAATAGTTCGGAGTTGTTCCAATATATAAAATACTGATTTGTTCCATTTGATTTTAGGCCGTAAAATCCCGTGGCTGGATCTTCTTGATTTCTCCACGAAGTAAGCTGCCGAGTTTGGTTAGTTTTCTTATTGAACCCAAGTTCTCCACCAGGTAATAAAGTATCAGTTGGATAATCAAAACTCCGCCAATACACAACATTTTGATTAGAACAATCTCTTAAAACCAGATTTCCATCATCACCGAGATATACTTCCGTTGTATCCAGAGTACTTGAAGCTAAATTAGTAGACCAAATTGGTGTATTATTAAAATCACTAAGTAAAACTAAGTTCCCATCTTGAAGTGTTAACTTTGAAGAAGATGGATCAAGAATAGGTGCATCTCTGTTAGCAACCCAAACAACAGTTTCAACTGAGAATTTGTACCAAATACCTATATAGTAATTCCGAGACGTACCTGGTTTGAAGAAACCCAATACAAATCTATCATTCCGTGATATAATAGTTTGATCTCCACTTAGAGAATCACCTAAAGAGATTATATCCGCGCCAATTATATGATGGGGTTTACTGCACAGGACAAAACAAAAAACTAGAATGGAAAGAAAAAACCATGAATTGTTTCTTACTGTATTCATCTTTACCCGAACAATAGAACAAAAAAAAAAAATGAAAGCAATTAAAATAAGCATTACATTGACTCAATAAAGTGTAAGTCAAAGTGACTCAACTGAAGAATAATCAAAATGAAAGAAAAACATTCTACTTGTGGAAGAATATTCAAAATGAAACAAAAACAAGTCTCTGGTGGGACAAAGAAATAGACACAAGTATATTGAGCCTCCTTCCTCCTGACTTCCAAACATTAGACCAACCACTCATCCCCTACAGGTACACGTGGGAGGTACACATATGATCATTCGCCTTATAATGGTTCCTTACTCCCTTAACTACAGATCCTGTATGAGTAGGTTGTCGCTACTAGATACAGAGTCTCTCGACCAGACACTGGCACACACCCAACCCATTATCCATAACCACATAACCCATAGATTAGATAACGAGTCCTAAACTGCAATTTTTGCTAGGTAAGTCCTAAACTGCGAATCATGTACAAGTAGGTAGGTTGTATAAATGTGGTACAGTCTTTGAATTGAGTAACCGTTCCCAAATTAGTATTCTCAAAGATGTAAAACTTAAACTTAAGCTCAGATTAAAAACAGCTATTCAAACCTTAAGATAAAGCCGTACTTTGTTTGTGAAATTTCGCAATCCTAGTCTGAAGGATAGTTAACATTATTCTCACCAGCGAACGAACTAGGCAAATAGAGATGTATGTATGTTGATTTCATCCAGATTATTTGGTAACACATTAGTCTGATTGAAACAAAATGAGTTAATCTAACTTTACATAAACAATAATCTGGCAAACCTAGAGTAACAAAAATGAAATCAATTAGAATAAGCATGATTTTTCATTCCATTGACTCAATGAAATTGTAAGTCATAGATAAAACTTTGAATGGTTGTGCCATGATAATCCTATGAAGAATAATCAAAATGAAAGAGAAACAAGTCTTTGGTGAGACAAGGAAAAAGGCACATACCCTAGTAATTGCATTTCCGCTTAGAAAAAATTGGGCAGGCACTGGGACAAACCAAATCGACCAGCTAACAAGTTCCGGACAGCGAATTCTGTACAAAATCATCTCTTCTTCGCCATCATGTTCATATACTATCATGATTCCTTGAAATCAAGATGTTGGTGTTCCACCCTACTAAACTCCCAACCAGAAGAGTATTGTTGATTGTCAAATCGAAGAATTCACAGTGATTCTAGTGGGAAGTATAGAAAGATGGAAGATCAATATCTAATTTGTAACCCCGTATTGATACTACTTCCATTATCATTTTTAAAAAAGAAAAAAATTTCAATAACAGATTGGATCTACAGAGAGAGGGGGGGGAGATGTGGAGACGACGACGGCAAGGTCTGTTAGGTGAGAGAAGATACAGATTCCAAAGTTTATATAGCGGTCATCTTGCCAACTTGATCAAGCCCATGGGTTCCATACCCGGTATTAGCCGATAATATGGATACAAAAGTTACTTTTCGACTTTTATAGCTTTTTTGGATACTAGTAGCGCGTTTGGATACAAATATGCTCCATTTCTTGCTTACGAAGTCGAAATCAGAAATAGATGTCGGAAACAAAATTGTTTTTCACAGTAAGTTAAATTTTCGATTTCTATAAGTCGTTTTAAAATTTGACAGCTAAATTGACTTCTGACTTTTTGACTTATAGAAGTAGAAAAGCTACTTCTGATGTGTTATCCAAACAGGCTACTAGAAGTGGAAGTGTTTTTGTTCTTGAAGTTAGAACCAAAATGTTTTTGCTTCACAACAAAACCAACCTTTTTGCTTTTTAGAAATCATTTTAAAATTGTGTAGTCAAACTAACTTCTAATTTTTTTTTGCTTTCAGAAGTCAAAATATAACTTCTGGATTGGAACCCAAACATGCTATAACAATAAGTTAGGTTATTTAAAAGATAAGAAACTTTATTAACTTACAACATTGTCTAGTAAGAATGGACACTCCATAACGTCAAGGGGTTTGTCTAACTATACTTGAGAAACATTAAACTTTTCGCGAGCTTATCAAGTGCTTTATTACATGTTCCACGAATGAAAATACATTGCCAATTATCGAGAGATTAAATCATAACAATAGGCACCAAGAATAATGGTTTCATTTACCCATGCAATTGTGGTTGAAAAATTGCATGCTTATAAAGCTCGCAATTCCTTGAAGACATGTTATATGGATGTGTGTAATTCACAATTCCCAGCCCACAAAAATGTCAGACATTATGGTTGTTCTAAATCTTGTACTCCTTCCATTACTTTTGCATTGCATCCCCTCCAGAAACATGCAAAATCTCTTAATATCAATCTACTAGCTTCCTGCAAAATGTTTATTATGATAGTAAGAAGCATTACAGTTAATGGTATATATGGATAGGATGGGATATCAAATTATATTTTTGCTTATATTTTTTGCAGCATATTAGATAAACTCTATTCAAGATATAAAGCAAAGTCAACTATTATAATTGCAGTTTTTTTAGATTAGGAGAAGTATTCAAAAACATCACTTCACATCTCTTTTTCCAAATACTCCATGTAACAACAAGAGCCAGTTTCCCTGCTGATGTAAAAACCTATCTTGAACTATCCACTCCTTAACGATTTTCCTAAGTGAATAATGTGCACTTAGAAAAAAATTCTTCCACCTTGAACCTTCATCCAAACTGCCCTTGAGAAAGGACATTTATGTAGATTGAATCTCTAGGCTCAATTATCTTCCCCAAACTCATTTCATGCAGTTTTTTATACGCGATTTAAGAGTGAATCCACCATGTATAGTGAGTCTCCTGATTATTTTATCTTCAGCATCATATGGAATTCTCATGCCAATAATAAGCCTTGGAGTAAAATCATCAAAAAGATATCTGATAAGATGCAAATTCCAATAAGGCTGATTGCTCTTGATATTCTTCGTGGCTAAAGAACATGAATCCAGAATTGACCAATGTGGTCATTTGTTTGTACGATTTATGGTTAAAGGAAATGTCATTTTTTATGTTGGGTTTTTAGGCTATAATCGGTCGACACAGGCGGAGCCAGCCCAGTGAAAGGGTATGCACTTACATCCCTACCCAGTTGGCTCCAATGCCTAATTTAGACCCAATTACAGATTGTGTACTATCTACAAGCCTAATTTTTCTTCTTTTAACCCACTAAAAAAGAAAATTGTAATCCAAACCAAAATTTTGCACCCCCAACTTAGAAATCCTGACTTCGCACTCAGACCGTATGAAACTCATTATCGACCGGTTATAAATTATTCGATCTCTCCAAATGTTCATATTATATTGGTCGATTGTAGCTTTGAGCAAATGCACAAATTTTATGTAGTTGTTTTTGACCATAATCAATTAATATTCCATTTGTATCTGTCGATTATAGAGTGTTAATTGCTTCAATCAGTGGATGTGGATGTATGGCTTGTGGGTTTAAATTAAGAACATGTTCACTAATTTTGTTGATAATATAGCTGGACCATATAAAAAAACAAAAGCATAACGAACATGACTGGTTGTTTTGTTAATCATATGGCTGGACTTTTATACCAGGTTTTTTTTTATAATTCGGTTGGGTATTCTTGTTTCTGAAATATGGGTATTTTTGCTTACAAAATACAATCGATCTATATGAGTACACACATGCACCGATTCCTTTTTGTTCTTGATAAATAAAGAACAAGCATAGGTGTGACATCGTATCCGCTAATCACTGAGGGGCAAATTATCCAGTCAAATGAGTCAACTCGGATCAGTCACTTAGTTAGGTCCGAGTCATGTGAGTCAGGCTCTAGGTCAAGACGGAGTCAGCTAGTTCTAGTCAGAGTGCGCTAACTGACTCAGCTGAGTGGCCAAGTCCTAGGCGATCTTGCCAGTCCTAGATTAATTCAATATACTTCTGCAACATGCCTACAAAGCCAAATCAACCACAACAGTTAAAAAATCCTCAGTATAGAAATCAACTCCATCTGCAACAACAGTTCAGTTCCATCTCTAAAAACCTTCTCTTCACAATCATAACTTGTAATCAGCCTACCATTCTTTTATCTAATTTAATTTGAGGGGGGTGACAATCACCGTGCGATGTGGGATCTCATATGACTTAGCATTTTAAAATATGAGAGATATCGACTATGTACTATCTCATCACCAGGACCATAGCTTAGACTGCTCAATAGGTCTTCCACTATCCATAGGACTTGGATTGTTTAGTAAAATCAATACTAATTTAATGTTTAACAATAACAACCTCCAAGGTTAATTAACTCAACAAATGCCCCCTTGGCCCCTTCCCTTTTTAACTTATCATCCTCTCTTGACTTCCTCTATAAATACAAACAACACAATGGTCTTTTATTTCTAGGGTTTAATTCCATAACCATAAGAATCTCAGTCTGCTACTACTAGCTTCAATTTTTCACCACCCAAATCAAACATGGCTTCTTCCTTAATCATCTTCCTCTCTGCTGTTACCCCTGTTTTTCCTAACACTACCAAGTCTATTGTAATAAGTAGTATTAATAATAACTTCTTCTGTCCTCCTCCAAATCGTTGTGTTTCAGTAGCTAATCCCTCTCTACTGTCCAAATCCATTTCTTCCCTCAAACACAAAAGACAAGATTATTATCAGATTTATTCTGTTGCGGCTAGTCCTTCTGATCTCACTCAAGTTTCTGCTCCATTGTGTTTTAGTTTAGCTATTATGCACATATGCTTTTTATGATTTGATCAGTAACCTATATTTATAGACCTAGTTTAGTTTTTTATTTGTTTAGTTTCTTGTTTGATTTGTGGTGTTTATTTGATGTAGATTTGCTTAATGCAATTGATATAAAGAGTAACTATGATTCAGAAGAAGAAGAAGAAGACGTATAAGAAGAGGAGAATCTGATGGAAAGATAGACTATTAGAGAACTTGAACAAGGTGTTGAGATGAAAATCAACATGTCTGGTCTGGGGAAAGAAGATGTTAATGTCACTCTTGAGGAAACCACTCTTTTGATCAAGGCTGGTAAAGCTGATGAAAACGAAAACCTTGTTGCTTTTGTTAATGGTGATATCCTTATGATAAGCACCTAAGTGCGATGCTTTTTCACCCATAATGACATTAGCTAAGACTCATTTTATTTCTAATAAACTTGTTTTAAGTCTTTTCAAGGAAATAAGTTCTTATGGAGAAATCGGCTCGAAAAGTGGTATTTGGACCCCAGAAAAGTACTAAAGGCACCCCAACTTTGGATAAGGCCACCCCCAGAAATGTCCCAAAAGAGTTGATAAAGGCACCCAGGAGTTTTTCACTATTTACATCCCAAAAATACTTTTTGTACCCCATAAATTACTATTCGCACCTCAGGAACTGCTAAAGGGACTCCGCAGAAAGATAAGGGCACTTCATCTTCAACAATTTGAATTTGAATTTTGGCGGGACAATTGGCAGCAGATTAGGGTTCGAGATTTGGAGGCTTTATATTGAGACTAAATTGCTGATTTTCATTGGGTATGTTCTATTTATCCTAACAGGTGTGATGATGGTCTTGGATTCGTGTGAAATTGGCTATATAATATGTATTTGATAAAACAGAGTTAACTGGTTTTGGCGGGAAAATATTACCGCAAATGGGGAATTTAGGGTTCGATGATTGAAGGTGTTATAATGATATTAAGAGGCTGAAATCAATTGGGCCTTCTCCACTGGGCTAAACATAGCTGGTAAGATTGTTAGATTCGAAAGAATTTGGATGGTTAGTCGGATTTATGGAAAACAGATGACATGGGTTTTTCTCCTTCTCTTCGAAGTTTCACTGACGTTGTCACGAGTCTTCAGCGTGTTCAACTTCTTATGGAACGTAAACCCATTGCGTTGGAGTGTGTAGCTGCAAGAATAACACGTGAAGAACTTAAATATGAAAGAATTCCCTTGAAATGGAAAAAAAAAATATCTCGTAAGTTAATGAGGATTTCTTGAAGTAATTGTCGACATTTTATGGTATTGTTATGTATACAAGGGGTGGTTGGATGTCATAGATGGGGACAAAGAGTTTTGGAAAGAACAGAGAGCTACAAACGAAGAAATCATGCTTTGCAGCAATTCTGCTGCTGCTGCCATTGAAGAAGACGAACGAAGAACATCTACTCTCAGGAACAGTCGCAAGAAACAGTCTGTTATTCAACAACAAGAAATATTCATCGTATACAGTTCCACTTGCAATAAACTACTGCTTTGGTTATTGGAGGTCCTTAGCACTGAAAAATCGTTGTAAGCAATTTCTATTATTTTTAATACAATGGTTAGTGAGATTTCTTCCAAATTTCTTCTCATGAACAACTAATTAGATTTCTAAGGTTGAGGAGGAAACTACTTCTAGCATGTAATTTTTGGTATTTAATTTTCTTTAAACTATTACTCTCCAATTAGCTTTAATTGTCTAGAAATTTTCTCTTCTTTAAACGCTTCATATTAACTATTGTGGAACTTCTTCGGCGATCGATCTTTTATAAGCAAAGGAAAATTAGGCTTTAGATTATCGACTCGAGTCGAATTGATATTTTATTAATGATAAATTTTCCAAGGTATGAGATTGAGTTCAAAATTGCCTTGTGTAGTTTTGAGAGTAAATTAGAGATATTAATTATTGAATTTACAATCGTTGGAAGCAGTGGACTCCGAATCCCTGGACCTCTCTCTCTCTTTGGTCAACAAAATTGGTTTTTACTTAAGTATTTTATTTTATTTCTTAAAAAAAAAATCTTAAAAAGAGTCCGAGAATCGAATGCACTCTTACCACTTGTAAAAACTGCATCACATTGATGACGAGAATGATATGATGATGAACACCATTATATATTTTGAACTGGATCTTGATTTCCTCAAGTTTAATGAAATGAAAGTCTAGATGAAGAAAGGTGTTCTGAAGATTTTCATTCCCAAGATCATACAGTAGAAAAAAGAGAAGCTTGTTACAGAAATTTAGGTGGAGTAAGTCGTGGATTTAGAAATGGCGGTTGTTCTGGTTTTTTAACATCTAATGCGCTGTTTTTTTCTTTCTAGCTAGTCTTATGTTTGTTCATTTATGAATGTTGCTGGCCTGGGTTTTAGGAAATTTGTGGGGAGTTGTGGGTGATATTCGAATTCTAATCATCAGTGTTTTCTCTTGAGTCATGCTAAAATGTAATCATCCCCAATCTTCTATATTAAAGTGTCATGTATCTTGATTAGATGAAAATCACTAGTTTTTCTTCAAAACAATTTGTTATATTATTTTTTTTATTTTTTTGCTTTGTCATTTGCCAGTCAGTCAATCGGGAGGTGTTAACCATGAAAATACAGTAGGGTTTTAGCTTAGCTACAGCTAGAGAGAAGTGGGTTCTTGTTTTTTTTTTATCTGTGAACTGTCAAAAACCAGATTTCGCACACCATCAATTTCAAGAAAGAAAGAAGGGAAAGAAACAAAGTTATATTAGTATTATATAATTTCGAACGTAAAAGCAAACACTAGCACAAATATGGTAATCTTCGAATTCTGATTACCTAAATCGTTCCTATTTTGTGATCCATATACATGATTCTCTCTCGACTTAATTGTTTCCTCCCCATTAACCTTGTGCATGCATACATATCCATCCTATATTCTTTTTGATATTCCATATAAATTATAAAAGTAACAGGAGTTGAGTATATACAGGGATATAGCTGAACTTGTAAAGTATGCTAAAAATACTGGCGCCACACCTCTTGCAAAGCTTCTAAAATAAGTTTCAAAAGAACCTTGCAGGTCTCTCTATCACAGAAAATGAGTAATAGGAAGGGCCACGCCTCTCTTCGTTTTCAAAAAATTGTTTATCTTATCTAGCTTAGTGATTTTAGAACCATTTTTGCAGCGATGATACGGAGCACCTACAACAAAGAGCCGACATGAACAAAAGAAACATTTGGCTTAGGTGAAGTTATACTAAATTCCCCTATTTCAGTATCAACTCGAGTTATTTGTCATCTATAACACTAATAAACTGCCCATACCTCAATTTCAATATCAATGACTTAACAGAGCCGCTAGCTCATCCTCAAAAGAAACAATCTAATTAGGTTTATTAGGGTTTTAGGATATTGAATGGAAAAACGAAACAAATAAATTAGGGAGTTACATGAAACCTAAAGTTCTCATCACCCACCCAGGCGCGAGTGCTGAAAAAGCATTAAAAATCATTAGAAACCCTTGATTCCTATAAAACTTTACAAAATAAATAACATTAGTTACCTGTAAAAGTCGAATCCCATATAAAGAGGACACCCTGGAGATTTGTTTCATAAGTCACAAAATCAGCAAGGAGTGATAATCTTAGCATTTGATACCTGAAATCCAAATATCATAAGAACGGTTAGAAAGAAATATAGAAACCAAAAGAATCGAAACTCTTGTCCAAAACCCAGCCAAACGAAGAAGATGAAAAATAAGAAAAACAACTACCTGTTGTGGATCAGAGTTGATATCAGATCATTACCTGGCAGTAAGAAATTAGTAAACTAAAAACCTAAATATTAATAGATCACTAACAAAAATTAAAACTGTTACAGAAAGGAGAGGAAAGATAGAGGCTGAGGAAGAAGAGAGGCGGAAGATATAAAGTCAATATTTCTCCGTATATTAAGTAAACCCTCGATTTCTATTGGTAGGGGGCCAGGATCTCTAGAATTCAAGCTTTTGGCCTAACTTTCAATGAGAGGCCGGCAATTTCTCCTCAAATTATAGATAGCTGCATAAATATAACGAATTATATTAAAACTAAAAGTATAAATATTAATTTAATCATACCGTAGTTATTATACTAACTTCAACAAAATAAAATAAAAAATTCATTTTGTAGATAACATCTTTCTTTTGTTCGATAAAATGCAATAAATAGTAATAATAAAAATAGTTATTATTACACATTAATAATTATTATTATTATAGAGTAGGAGTGGCAATCCAAAAAGGTGTTGGTCGCTCAGCTTGTGGCTAGGCTACCAACTAATCAACCCCGTGCAATAAATATATGGTGAGTTTGTTTGTAGAATTCACCGTTTCCAGGAATTTATAATCCCATGGGATTAGAAATTCTGGGATTCATATAAATCCATTGTGTGTTTGGTAACTCAATTAAAATTCCTAGGATTTATAGAGTTTTTTTTGTTTTAAAGTCTTTGTACCATTTAATATTACCCTCAAATCTTAAAATTGCATATATATGAGATTTAGAGTTAAAAAAAAGTGGGTCCATAAATCCTTTGATAAGTTTCCCAGCAAATCTTAGGGGGGAGGGGTCGGACTCCATATGGGGGATTTGCTGGAAAACTGAATCCCGTAGGAAACATGATTCCAAGGATTCAGGCAACCAAACGTACAGAGGGAAACGTAATTCTATCAAATCCCCTGGACCCATAAATCCCACCTTTTAAATTTTACATCCAAACCCACCAATATTGTATTTCAGAGAAAAATAATTATTATTATTTAAAAACATTACACATTTGTACCAAATAAATAAAATAAAAAAGTATTTAATCATACAATATAATTTATATGCATCTATGATTTATTTGTTTAGGCATATATGCATCTACGATATGGGTTTTATAGATTGTACATTTATGAGACAAAATAAAAGAGAATAAGAAATATTTTTAGTTTTTTTGGGAAAGTCTTCCAAAATCTTACATATTTTGCAAGACTTTCATCAAGGCAAATTTATACACAAAAGTCGCTCAAAGTCTTGAAAATAGTCAAGTACACAAAGTCTTTGAATTTTCAAGTTTACAACAATTAACACAAACTTTAGAAGACCTTTTAACAATCTATAACCAGTATCATAAACTTTAAAAGAGATTTTCGAAGTATACAACCAATAACACAATGCTTTGGAATTCCGTTAAAGTTTTTAAAATCACTAAAAGTATTTATTGAGTAAACCCCTGTAAGACTCTATTATTAGAGGGTTATTTGAATTTGAATTTTGAAAACAATTTTGATTGATGAGCACGTGGTTATATATTTTTCTTTTTTTGGTCATAGTGGTTTGTTAATACAGTACATGCACAAGTTTTTGTGCTTCTCTTTAGCTCGGGCGAAAATTATGGTGATTTTCGCAACTATAGATTTTGGGTTACAAATCTAAGTGATTGGATAGGTTTAGCGTCAGCTAAAAATTTGAAGCATACTCTATTGAAGGAGCTAGAATACGGATAGCAATGAGACCCTAAAGAAAGAGAGAGTGATGTTGTAGACACACATTTACAACACTGCTAATGGGGTACAATATTGCTTAGGGGGTGTACCTCAAATAACACAAAACATCAATTACCTTTGGTTTGGTACACCCCCAAACAACATGGTACTCTCCATCGGCATCCATGCACATTTACGATGGAGTCTAAACAACGAAAACTCTAAAAGCGAATTGGGATCCCGCAGTTTGTACCGCAAGACACAGCAGGGTGGCCCCACCCACGGGTCGATCGCAAAGCAGAAATCAGAAAAGGGAAGATCGAGAACGAACTCAATGCTTACAGGGTATGGTCTCTTGATTTATTTTTAAGGATTTTTTTGGTACTGTTTGATTCATGTTTTAGTTGTTTTTGTATGGTTGTGTTGGTCTTGATGAGATTTTGTTTGGTTATTTTGTTGGTGAATCTTCTGATATTGACACTGTTATATCATGAATTTTGAAGGGATATATGTGGTATGATTTTGTAGATGAGGTTTTAGGTTCGGTGACTTAATTAGTTGTTACAGTATGATGTATTTGTGGTAATTCGTTTTTTTTTTTTTTTTTACTAAATACGCGGTTAATCCGCACCCGATCCCTATCACTCATTGATCCTCGAATAACAAATCCGTGGGTGATTGGGCCGGACACGGATGGATTTTCTAAATCCGCAACTTTGATGGATTGGGCGCGAGTGACCCCTAATCCTCATCCGTCCGTCCGTTGCTCACCCATATCAGGCTTGGAGGTCTGTCTCAATATTTAACATGAGACATATATGGATAACTTTTGGGCCCCACATTGTCGAGATATGAGAGGGAAAAATTAAGCTAAGGCCCAAAAAGAAAAAAAAACTTAGGCCTAAGGTATTGTTCGCATCCATTTGCACCCAAAATATTTTAAAAATATTAAAAACGCATGGAAAGACTCAAATAATCTTCGGCGGTTTCATTAAGTCTCTGTAACCGTCCTCTATTAACTCCATTTATTTTAAGCGTTTCCTCTATCTATTTTAACTCCCTAACATATCTCTCTATAGAGAAATAAATTTCTCAATCTTCCAAATAGATGAAATCGATCACTTCTCTACTTTAATCGAGTTCAACAAAACCTAGAAACTACTTCCCATACTTCAATTGATTTGAGTAAGCCGTAAAAACGAATTCCCTTACTTCAATTGAAATCAGTTCAACAAAAATGGAGGAACCGTCAACAAAAGTAAAGAAATCAAAAGATCCTAAAGAAAAGAAATCAAAAGCTCTTCATGAGAAGAAATCTGGTAAGAAAAACTAGTTTAATCGATAGTATATTCTTGCATGCATTCACTAGATTCGATTTTTTTTTTCGATTTTAACTTTTGTTCTTGATGATGATAACCTAGAAATAAAAAGGGGGAAACAACTGATGGTGACCTACAACTAGAGAAGATGAGAACCAAGGAAAAGCACGACGCAGCTAAGAAGAGAAAGGAAGTCTCTGATATGCATCTACATTCCTTCATGTGTTTGTAATTCATGTTTTCATAACAGATTCTGTAAAAAAAAAACACATGTTATGCAGGAAAAGATGGTGAATAACTCGTTATGTTATGCAACATAAAATAAAATGTGCATAACCTGTTATGCAGATGCATGACAGGTTATCTTACCATAAAACACCGCATAACACCTTGTCTAACTTATTATGAATAACCTAGTTTTAAGTTTTACTTTTTGACTTTAATCTTCTTCAGGTTTGATGGTTTAATGATTGAATTAGAAAAGTTCAATCGTGAGGTGGGCCAAGCTCTGCAAATCGGGCGACTAACTCAGTTCCAAAAAATTCTCGATCATCTTTTTTTTTTTTTCATTAATCTCTAGTAATTCTTCAGGTGATTCCATTAATTCAGTTGTTTATTAACGATTAGCTGATAATAATGTAATCCTTTGGGTAGTTTTTGTTTCAACATGGCGAGTGAAATGGTTCATGAAGTTTCTGCAAGTGGATCTAAGGTGGTTAATATCTCAGATCCATCTAAAAAAATTCCTTCGATTACTTTACTCGATGAGGAAGGTGATAGCAGGTATGATTCATGGAAATTTTCGTTAATAGGTAGATTGGATTTCCTTCGTATTAAGTTTGTTGATGCAATGGGTATTCTGAGAAATCAATGGAAATTATCAGGTGATGTTCAATTAATTCCTTTAGGAAAAGGTTTTTTCATAATTAAACTTTACAATGAAGAGGATAAAAATTACATCAAAAATTACAGTTGGGAGGTTCAGGATCAGGTACTAAGAACTAGAACTTGGATTCCTAATTTTAGGCCTGAAAACCAGAGGACTTCTCATGCTTTGGTTTGGGTTTCTCTTCCAGGTTTGAGTTTAGAATATTGGTATGAGAAGACTTTATTCACAATCTGTGATGCAATTGGTAATCCTGTCAAAGTAGATGAAGCTACTCTCAAGTTTTCAAGTGGATATGCTGCAAAAGTTTTGGTTGAATTAGATCTTGCTAAGCCAATTCCAAACAAATTATGGATTATAACCAAATTTGGTAGTTTCTCACAAGGTATTGTACTACATAATCTTCCAAAATTTTGTTCCAACTGTAAAATAGTTGGACATTCATTATCTGAGTGTAGATTTAAGAAAAATCTAACTATGGAGCATCCAACTGAAGCTTTTAAAGGAGGGAGTGAAGATCCTCAACTGACTGAGTCTCCTAATAGAAGAAGTGAAAATGGTAAACCCTAGGGAACTAAAGTACAAGAACCATTTAATATTTGTCCATCTCCATTAGTTCCTTCTACAGTTATTCCTCAAGTTAACAATGAAGTTCTTATTACAAATGAAAGATTTCAATCTTTGCAAGATGATGAAAGTGTTGATGCAAAAGATGTAGAGGAACAATCTCAAAATATACTTACTCCTACAAGAATACTTCAAATGGTTGAAGATAATAATTCTATAGAAAAAAGTGTGGTTAAGTTCATTAATGGCAAGGATGGTACTATGTCTACTGAAAGCGTCCCAGTTACTTCTTGGTCAAGAGTGGTTCAAAAACCTTCAACTGCAAGTTCTTCTTGGTCAAGAGTGGTTTTAACTTAGCAGTATAGGAGCTCACAATTAATCAGGTATCTAATACACAAAATCCAACTAGCACTCAAGTTTCCAGCAAGTTGATAGGTGTTGTAAAACATCTAATATTATATCTAGTATTTATGCTTTCTTCGCTGTTTTCCTTGGGAATTGCGTATCTTACGCATGGTTTTGAGTAATTAGGTACTCTGGAGTCGCACGGAGGAAAAGAAGCGGAAGTCATTCAATTCGAGCAAGAAGGGCGGAAGCGTCATTTCGTATGCATGTGCTATCGAGAGCACAATAGAGGATGAGGGGTTGTCATTTGGTGGCTCATATTGTTGGGTGCCTATAACACTTCTTATCATTACTCAGCCCTGAAATTCAGAAGGGAATTGATTTTTCTATCGATTTCTCCTAGCATTCAAAAGAGAGAAATGCTTCTCTTTATTTCCGAGTTTCACCTGAAGCCTGGCGGCACCATCATGAGACTGAAATCGGTGGTAGTGAAACTAGTTGTTGCCGATGATGGAAAATCGATGTATTGCCAGAGATCGAGATGTGTAATGAGCTGAGATTACTTGAGTTCCGTTTAGAGCAAACCTGAGAAGGAAATGGGGATCGGGCAATAAGGAGAAGAAGGTGATTAATGGGTTTGTTGGTATCTTAAATTGTTGGAGGAAGAAGAGCAGCTCAACTAACCGAAATCCAAGCTACTCAGAGGTGGAGATTTGTGAAAGAAGATGGGGTTTACTGTAATGAAAAATTAAGAGATGTTGTTTTTGCTTACTTTCCAATCAGAGAAGAATCATCAATTTAGGATGTCAGGAAGCAATTGAAATTATGGTGATGTTAATGGAGGAATTCAAAGGAGTAATTGAACCCAGGAACAGGAAGAAATGATGGGTTGGGTTGTTTAGGTCAAAGCAACAGAAGAAAGAATGGGGTTTGTTCGAAATTGAGACTAGGAGAAGCTGGTGGTATATTATCGAAGTGTATAGCAAATTTGCAAAGGTGGGTCTGTGGATTGAAGGGTATTGTGGGAGTGATAGCACAATGAGTACATTTCATGGTGGACTGGCATTGCAGTAAGCTGCAGGTGAGGATACTATGGAGCTGTGAAGATTTCGGTGAAGGATTGACAATAGAATTGCAGCTGTAATGGATCTTTGCTATTGTGTAGCAGTGAAACCACAAACTTGTAGTTGCAGTTAGGAATGGTCAGGGAATGCACTAGTCAGATGGGTTGGAATTAGTGAGTTGATGATTTACAAGGTTATGATGTTGATCCATGGGAAATGCCAGATATTGCAGCTTGGAGTTAAAGCTGTTCACTGTGGAACTGAAGTGCAGGTAATGGTGCTGTTGTGAGCATTGGCAGAAGCAGACTGGACTGACACTGCAGAATTGTGGTGATGTTTAGATGAATGCTTAGGTTCAGGTGGTTATTGCTTCTGGGATTCAAGTTACAGGTTATTGGTCAGAGAAGATGGAGGTGGCCTGAGATAGAATGATGTGCAGCTATGGTGGTTCCAGTGCGGTGAGGCAATGCTTGGTGGTGGATATGGGCGCCAGGTGATGGCAGGGCTTGTAGGTGAATTATAGGTGGTTTGTTGAGCTGAATTGCAGTCCAGGGAGATAATGGAGCTGCTGGATCACAAATGAAGGTGTTGGTGCTGTGAAGAGGCTGCAGTGCAGGGGTAGAGAAGTGCAAATGAATCTTTGTGGAACTGTGAATGTGAATGTTAATGCTGAATTACAGGGAATGCAGGTGGTTTATGAACTGAAGTCACAGGAAGTGGTTGCAGCTGAAGTTGGGATTTGATGCTGTTACAGCTGGTGCAGCAACATGTGTTGTTGGATGGAATGAACTGAAGCTGTGAAGTAAGAAGACAGGATGGTTGCAAGTGAATGATTGGAGGAGCAGTGAGTTGGGTTGATGGAAGAATCACAGAAGGAGGGACTGAGTTGGTGGTAGTCACAATGGAGCTACAGGCAGAGCTGAGAATGGTGGTGGTCGAGGTGTCAAAGGCTGCTTTATTTTAGCAACAAAGGATATAGACTCTGTGAAGAATGAAGCTACAGAATTTGGTGAGATAGCCTGAGATGGTTTGTTGTGCAGCAAGCAGCCATTAGGGTTGGATGAGTGATGCTGGAGGCACAAGGATTGTGCTGCAAAATCGCCCCGTGCACTTTGGCCTAGAGGTGAACCAAGTCGGTGAGTAGCATCTAACTCAGGTCTGACTAAACCACCTGATGCGGTGACTCTTATTCTGACTCGGTTTGACTCGGTCTAACCGAGTTGACTCATTAACCAGACCCGATCCGACCCGGTGACCGGGCGGACTTTGCCGGTCACCGGAACCGATTTCCGGCCACAATACCATATTTCCAGCGACGTATTTTTGGACACATTTTCTACATGGGTTTCTCTTTCTTATGGGCTTGATGGATTTTCATCTAATGGACTTTGAAGACTTGACCTAATTTTGGAAGGAGAGAAAAGCTATAAAGAAGAATTTTACAACTCTTGGGATATCATCTTATTCTTGGAACTTTGGAGAGCCGTTTTTGGTTACGCAACTACGGTTTGCTTTTGTTCATCTTCTTCTTTATTCCATTGATATTTTTGGTGATGAATTCCATAGCTATGAGTAGCTAAATTCTCTATTATTGGTTAAGGATGTAGTCCGATTTCTAAAACTTGTGTTTGCTTTATGTATTAGTTTTCTCCTTGATTATCGTTCGATTCTCTCTGTTTTTATGATCACATGATTGAAGTATTGTGATAGGATTATGGTGTTTGATTAGTTAAGTGGCCAATTAATTGAACTTGCATCTTAGTCCATAGCTATTTTAGGGTTTTTCATCAAGCGATAACCTTGAATATAAGTAGCATGATATGTTTTTACGGTTTTAGTGATACACTCTCGTAATCATATGTAGAGATTGACCATTGTCCGAATTGTTATGTGCAACGCATGACAATTGCATTGATTAGCCTATTTCTGAAACTTAATGCTCCTAGGAATTGAACTTGATTAGCGCAAGGCGTTAGGTTATTCTTTAGGTAGAATTCACATACGTGACCCTATTGTGTGTGTTGATGAACTTAAGAAATTAATAGATTATCTTGCTTTCTTGATTCTCTAGGCTTTTGATAACACAAGAGATTAAATCGTAATTCTAATCATATATGCAAGCACATGTCTAAGATTGAAGATGAATTCCTTGACCAATATCTCTCTCCATTGATTACTTTCTACAATTTACTTTGCTTTTAATTATTTTTATTGCTACATAGAAATAAGAAATCCCCCAATTGGTTACTTTAAGAAATTGAATACATAATAACTACAATTGCCTCTCTGTGGATACTGAACTCTTTCTTATCATATACTTTAGGAAAGTGAAATTATTTTTGACGACATACTGACAGGTGATCAAATTTTGGCGCGTTGAATTCTTGAGGCACACTACGGCTAGTTATTAAGTTTTTAGTTTCTTTTTACAATTTCTGCTTTTATCTTTGCTTTTTGTTTGTCGTCTTGTTTCTCACTTGTTTGCTAGAATTGTTTGCAGGTACCTAATCTCTGGCTTCTAAGGATTGGAATTATCCAAGGTGCGGGATAGCTACTCGACGTGGCACAATACTCCAACCAAGTCAAGACACAACGGATGAGCACGAGTTGGAAGTAGGAGAAGAGATTTTCCGACAACAAGAAGAAGGAAAAGAGGTTCCAATCGTAGAGGAACCACACGTGGAAGAAGAAGAAGCAATGGGTGATGCAAATCGTTCACTCAAGGAGTTGGCGTCTCATAGGCTTGATACACAACAGGGGTGTATTCAAACGAACTCTACTTTTGAGATAAAGCGGGGTTTGCTTAGAGAATTACAAAATTCCATGGCATGGTGAATGAATATCCAAACAAACATCTTTTTGGACTTCCACACCATTGTCACGGCTATGCTTCCAGCAAATGTTGAGGCGGATGGTGCAATGTTGAAGGTTTTCCGTTTCTCTTTAATGGATAGTGCTAAGGATTGGTTGTACTATTTACCTCCCGGAAGTGTCACAACATGGAATGGGTTGAAGAAACTCTTTTTAGAGAGATATTTTCCTGCATCCAAGGCTACTCAAATTCGCAAGGAGATTTGTGGGATGAAGCAAAACGTGGGAGAATCCTTATATGAATGTTGGGAACGATACAAGAGATTGGTTGGAAGCTGTCCTCACCACCAATTCAGTGACGCTATGATTATCCAATATTTCTATGAAGGACTCCAATCAAGTGATAGGAATCTCCTAGACGCTGCGGGTGGTGGTGCACTAGTTAACAAGACGGTGGCACAAGCTAGAGAGTTGATTGAAAACATGGCAGCGAACTCACAACAATTCTTGAGTCGTGGTTCGGATGTGATTCTAAGAAGGGTGAGTGAGGTGAGTGAGGTTGAGGAACTTCGTCAACAAATGGGTAACATGAACGCAATGCTTCAACAAGTTGTAGCCGCGGTGATACCAAGTACCTCTCAATCTTATGAAGATGAGCAAGCTAATGCGATCTTTCCAAATCAACAAAGACAGTATGATCCCTACTCCAACACTTACAATCCGGGATGGAGAGATCACCCCAACTTTAGCTATGCCAATAAGCAAGGAGCGACTCAACAATCTAGTTTCAACAACCCGAGTGGATTTCAACCTCAACAACAACAATTCCAACCTAGGCAACAATTTCAACAACAACAACAACCTCAAAATATGGGGTCCAATATGGAGGAGTTGCTGAAATCTTTTATGCAACGAACGGAGAGTTCGGTTAAGGAGTTGCAGACTCAAGTTGGTTCTATGGCTATGGAGTTGAATCAATTGAAGGCACAAAATGGTGGGAAACTCCCTTCTCAACCTATCAACCCAAAAGAGGGTGTTAATGCAATTACGTTGAGAAGTGGTACACAACTTGTGCAACCCGAAGTTGCTAATTCGGGCGTGGTGGAAACACCAAAGGAACCTGTTTTGGAGGAGAAACCGAGGATTCTCCCCAAACTTCTGAGGTACCTATTCCTAACTCTAAAACTCCGGTTTCTACTTATGTTCCTCCTCTACCTTCCCTCGCAGATTTGCAAGTTCTAAGAAGGCGGAACTAGAAAATGAGATTTTAGACATTCTAAAGAAGATCCATGTGAACATACCACTCATAGATGCAATCAAGCAAGTTCCAAAGTATGCAAAGGTGTTGAAGGACTTGTGTACCAATAAGCAAAGGCTCAAAGGTAATGAAGTGCTTAGTGTGGGGGAGAATGCCTCGGCAATCTTACAACACAAACTCCCACTTAAGTGCAAGGACCCGGGTAGCTTTGACATTCCCGTCACAATTGGTAACACCACATTTAATAAAGCTATGTTGGACTTAGGTGCTTCCGTTAATGTCATGCCCGCGTCTATGTATAATTCACTTGATCTTGGTCCTCTCAAAAAGGCTGGAATTGTGTTGCAATTAGCCGATCGTTCTAATGTCTACCCAATGGGTATTGTTGAGGATGTTCTTGTGCAGGTTAATCAACTTGTATTTCCAGCGGACTTTTGCGTGTTGGAGATGGATAAAGGTTCACCGGACTCGTCTCTTCCATTGCTACTTGGGCGTCCCTTCATGAAAACGGCGAAAACCATTATTGATGTTGACAAGGGAACGCTAACTATGGAGTTTGATGGAGAAATAATACGTTTCAAAATTTTCGAGACGATGAGATATCCTAGCGATGTCCACTCTTGTTTCTCCATTGATATGATGGACACATTGGCACAACAAATGTTTGAGTTGAATGGCGTTGATACTTTGGAAACCGTGCTCACTACACCTATTGACAACGGTTATGCGTATAGTGATGAGATGAAAGAAACCATTGGTTCTCTTGACTCATTACCGGAAAAATCAGCAACTAAGAATGTTAATTTCATATGCGTCTTTACCTTGCAATAATGAAAAACTTGTGCCATCTATTGTTAAACCTCCAAGTTTAGAATTGAAACCTCTTCCAAGTCACTTAAAGTACTTGTACTTGGGTGACAATGAAGATTTACCCGTGATTGTTTCTAACGAGCTTAATGAATTACAGGAGCAAAAACTTCTAAGGGTGCTAAGGACGTACAAGACGGCCATAGGATGGACAATCGCCGATATCAAGGGTATAAGCCCTGCCGTTTGTATGCATAAGATCCGTGTGGAGGATGATTCAAAGCCTACAAGGGAAGCGCAACGTCGTTTGAATCCTCCCATGATGGAAGTTGTGAAAAAGGAGATACTCAAGCTTTTGGACGTGGGTGTTATCTACCCCATATCCGATAGAAAGTGGGTAAGCCCGGTACAAGTGGTACCAAAGAAATCGGGTGTGACGGTGGTGGAGAATGATAAGAACGAACTTGTCCCAACTCGTGTGCAAACCGGTTGGAGGGTTTGTATTGATTATAGAAAATTGAATGCCACCACTAGAAAAGATCACTTTCCTTTACCTTTTATTGATCAAATGCTTGAACGTTTAGCTGGACACTCTTACTATTGCTTTCTTGATGGCTATTCGAGGTTATAATCAGATTGTGATAGCTGTAGGAGGACCAAGAGAAAACCACTTTCACTTGTCCTTTCGGTACTTTTGCTTATAGAAGGATGCCTTTTGGCTTATGCAATGCTCGGCTACCTTTCAAAGGTGTATGGTAAGTATCTTTTGAATATGTTGAAAACATAATCGAAGTGTTCATGGATGACTTTAGTGTCTTTGGTGATTCATTTGACCTTTGCTTGAACAATTTGTCTCTAATCCTTGAACGATGTGTTGAAACAAATCTTGTGCTAAATTGGGAGAAGTGCCATTTCATGGTAACTCATGGCATAGTTTTAGGCCATATTATATCTTCTAAAGGCTTGGAAGTTGATAAATCTAAGATAGACCTTATTCGTGCTCTAACCCCTCCCACTACGGTGAGGGAGATACGCTCTTTTCTTGGTCATGCGAGTTTTTATCGTAGATTCATCAAGGACTTTTCCAAGATAGCATCACCACTTTGTAACCTATTGCAAAAGATGTGGTTTTTAACTTTGATGAGAAGTGTGTGGCGGCATTCAATCGTTTGAAAGAACTTTTGATTTCAGCCCCTATCATTAAACCACCGGATTGGAGTAAGCCTTTTGAGCTCATGTGTGATGCAAGTGACTATGCGGTTGGTGCGGTGCTTGGGCAACGTGTGGGGAAGCTTCCTCATGCTATTTATTATGCTTCTAGAACGTTAAATGAGGCCCAACAAAACTACACAACCACTGAAAAGGAGTTATTAGCTATTGTTTTTGCTTTAGAAAAGTTTTGCTCTTATCTAATTGGTACAAAAGTTGTTGTCTTTTCTGATCATGCAGCACTTAGATACTTGCTTACAAAGAAAGAGGCGAAACCGAGGCTTATACGATAGATATTACTCTTGCAAGAGTTTGATCTTGAAATCAAAGATAAGAAAGGAATTGAGAACACCGTTGCGGATCATTTGAGCTGTCTTCTTTGTGGACAAGGAGACTATCCCGTTGCGTGAAAGTTTCCCGGACGAGCAACTATTCTCCATTGCCTTTAGAGAACCATGGTACACTGATATTGTGAATTACTTAGTGTCTAAACAAATCCCAAAGAACTTGTCTCGTGCTGAGAGGGACAAACTTAAGAAGTTAGGAAACCAATACATATGGGATGATCCATACTTATGGAAGCATTGTAGTGACCAAGTAATACGTAGGTGTGTTCCCGAAATTGAATTTAATTCTATCTTGTCTTTTTGCCACTCATATGCTTGTGGAGGACACTTTGGGAGTAAGAGAACCGCTCTCAAGGTATTAGAATGTGGTTTCTTTTGGCCAACTTTGTTTAAGGATACACATGCATTTTGTATCATATGTGATAGGTGCCAACGAACCGTCAATCTAGGTGCTCGAAATCAAATGCCGCAAACTATTATTCAATTTGTGGAGGTTTTTGATGTATGGGGAATTGATTTTATGGGCCCTTTTGTCAATTCTAATGGGAATTATTATATTTTGCTTGCTGTGGATTATGTCTCGAAATGGGTGGAAGCTAAGGCCACCCCAACTAATGATTCTAAAGTTGTTTCAGATTTTGTGCAAGCTAATATATTTGCAAGGTTTGGTATTCCAAGGGCTATAATTAGCGATGGAGGTTCCCACTTCAAAAACAGGTTCTTGCAAAGCTTGTTAAGGAAGTACAATGTGTCGCATAGGATTGCAACACCCTACCATCCACAAACAAATGGACAAGCCGAAGTTTCCAACCGAGAGGTGAAATCAATTCTTGAAAAGACGGTGAATCCTACAAGGAAGGATTGGAGTTCGCGACTCAATGATGCTTTGTGGGCGTATAGAACCGCATATAAAACACCTATTGGGATGTCTCCTTTTAGGCTTGTGTGTAAACCTTGTCACTTACCCGTGGAAATTGAGCATAAGGCGTTTTGGGCTATTAAACAATGCAACATGGAGTTGGATGGGGCTGAAAAGCAAAGGAAGTTACAACTTCAAGAGCTAGAGGAGATTCGCAATGATGCATTTGAAAGTTCACAGATTTACAAGGAAAAAACGAAAGCTTTTCATGATAATATGATTTCTAAGAAACAATTTTGCATTGGGCGAGAAAGTGCTTTTGTTTAATTCTCGTTTGCAATTATTTCGGGTAAATTAAGGTCACGTTGGATTGGACCTTTTATTGTGACTAATGTGTTTTCTCATGGTGCGGTGGAAATTCGTAGTTTAGCTACCAGGTAATGAACTTAAAGTGAATGGGCACCGGTTGAAACCATATTATGAGAACTTCTCTTCGGATGTCGTGGAAGGAGTTAATCTTGTGGAAGTACTCCCTATGGAGGAGTCATAGAAAGCAAGGAGATAGTCGGGCTGACGACTTTAAACCAAGCGCTACTTGGGAGGCAACCCAAAGGATGAGTATTTCTTGTCTTGTATTTATTTCTTTTCTTAGTTTTTCTTGTTTTGTTTTTACTTTATTTTTGCTGATTTCTTGTTTAGGATTTCCCACCTTGACTTACTTTGGATGATTCAATTTACATTGAGGACAATGTAAAGTTTAAGTGTGGGGGAGTGGTTTATGTTGTAAGTTTTTGCAATTTTTTCAATTTTTTTGTGAACTAGTGAATAAGAAAACTCCAACTTGTAGTTAGTTTAGAGTCACATAGTATACATGTCGCTAAATTACATCGAGAATCTCATACTAGTGACTGAACTTAGAGATGACAGAGAACATGATCGGGTTTCTTAATTGTATGAGATTTAAAGTTGGATTTAACCATGCCAAAGTGGCAAATAAGGTGTGATTGAATTCGGTATTAGAACGGTGATCCCCTATAGTGGAGACTACCCAAGTTACATAATGTGAGGCACCAACCTTCAATTCTTTGTACCTGTCTAAATTTGTGCTTTTAGAGTGTGTGTCACTGTACGTAAATTCCGGGCAGAATGGTGAGCTGTCTAATTTCCCACCATAGAAGCACTATTTTGATCTCTTGAGTGCTATTTTTATCAACCATGTTGGTAACATCGAATTGCTAACTTACATACCACTTGTGATCTTGTTCGCAGTTAGCACCATCCACCTTATCTCTCTCTACACCAACAGGTCCATAGAAACACCATCATCATCAACAAGAGGAGCATCATAAATTCGAAGGAAAGTTGAACACGTTCGAGGTTTACAAGCAACTGTAGGATTCAAATATCGCACAACATATTCTCTTAGCGTGCGAGATTCAATTATTTTCTTAACTCGCGAGAGTGTCTCGAGAGAAGGTAGCAAGACTCGCGAGAGTGTCTCGAGAGAAGGTAGCAAGACTCGCGAGAGTGTCTCGAGAGAAGGTAGCAAGACTCGCGAGAGTGTCTCGAGAGAAGGTAGCAAGGCTCGAGAGAGTGTCTCGAGAGAAGGTAGCAAGACTCGAGAGAATGTCTCGAGAGAAGGTAGCAAGAGCCTGCGAAATCATTAAAGGGCTCGCGAGAATATGAGTTGTATGTGAGCTGTCATCCATTATGTAAACACCTATATAAAGAGGAGAGCAGGAGAGAGAAAGGAGAGGAATAATTTTGGGGAGAACACTTTTAGGAAGAGAGAGATATTTTTGAGGGAGAAACTTTATTTTCTTCTTCCCCTAAAACTAGATCTAGAGCTCTAGAAAAGATCCATTAATGGAGATTGTAAATGTAATTCTTATGTAACCTCAACAATCATAGTGAGAACCGTGGATGTAGATCACATTGATCGAACCACGTAAAAAATCTTATGTGTCTATTTAAATTTCTAGCACTTATATTTGATATTTAGGTGATTAATATGATTTAGATCTACAAAATATAGTGAGGGGTGTAGTGTGGGAAATCCCGCAACTACATATGCGCTAGAAACAGGGACCTAATCTTGTTGGTTCAAGAAAGTTTAGAAAAAACGGCTACTGTTGGTGGTGAATTCAATTGGATCTATAAACTTTAAGAGAAATTTCCATGAAAAGTAATTCTGTTCATACTTTTTATTTAGATCTATAAAATTTAGGTTCAAAAATGGAAGTTTTATGGAAGAAATCACACTTTCAGGGAGAAAATACCGTCAACAATTCAAGAACATAAAAAAAAAAGGGTTTGATGTGATAAAATTCAAGGAAGAAAGCTAATTTTTTAATGGAAGATTTCATATTCGGGGAGAAAAAGAAAAGAGGAAAATTGTTGAAGGAAATTAAGGAAGAACGAAGAAAAGGATAAGAACAAAACGCTCGTGAATTTTATCACAAAAAGAAGCTCGCACAGATGGTTTGAGTTGGAGCGAAGAAGCTTGATGTCGCAAGATCAAATCTACCACGGTCATATTTTTCAAATATTTTTGAACTTTCAAGAGGGGAAAAAATGGAATAAACCTATAACATTGTGTGTTTCCTTCGCAAAAGCAAATAGCCCAGATGGTCGGAGAAGAAGTATGCAAACCAGAGGTCGCGGGTTCGAATCTCCCTCCTAGCAAAGAATTTTTTGCTCCGCAAAGAGGGAAAAAAATGGATAATCTCGCAAGGTTGTTTCATTCTTTCGCAAACAAGAGCGGCACAGTTGGTCACTGCGAAATTAATGAGTTCATGGTCGCGAGTTCAAGTCCCATTGAACGTCCATATTTTGCATGAATTTTTCTGCAATGATATCTCGCAAGAAGAAAGTAGGTGGTTATTTCGTAGAAACACTTCGCAAAGGCATGGCTAGCACGGTTGGTCGGGGAGGCATGAACGCGAGCGGGAAGGTCGCGGGGATCAATTCTTGCTCTCGCACACTTATTTTTGTTATGCGAAATTTCGCACAGACTTTGCTTATCTCGCAAAGAAGAAAGTTGATGATTATCTCGCAAATGAATTTCGCGAGAGAGGGTTAGAAGCAGTTGGTATCTTTGCGAGAATATGCAAGAGGCAGGTCAAGGGTTCAAGTCTCACTTCTAACATTTCTTTTCTTTATGAGATTGACAACAACAAACCACAAAAGCTAAGTACCACTTTCCTTAAACATTTTACTTACAAAAAATAAAAGATTTTTGATTTGATTTACAAAAGGCGAGATAATCGCGGAATTACGAGAAATTTCGAACTACAAAGATTTCACGATTACAATAATTCGAGAAAAATCTCGTGAGATATTACAGAGAAACCGAGAACAATATCTGCAAAGATCAATTTATATATTTCCCTTAAATACTTGCTTTGTTTCAAATGAGAATGATATCCAACATGGAGAGTAGTAGCGGGCAAACCTTTATGGCGTACACCCTAGTTCGCGAATTTACTCTAGGATTTCGCAAGAGGCAATGTACCTAAAGTGCGTCATATAAGGGGGTACCTATTAGGATCATTTCCATGAAGGATGTTTTATCGGATGAAACGAAATAAGTTATACAAAGGAAATCAAAACAAAGAAAAACGATTTGAACTTGCAATTAAATGAATATTTTTGATAAAAGAAATGTTGAATACTAATCTAAATTTTTATTTGCATTTCAGCATAGCATGAGGCAAAGAACATGGAGCGGGAGTTTCGCATGTTGGATTCACAATACTTCTTATATTTAGAGGATTAAGTACTTCTTATACTTCTCAAAGGATACTTCATACTTCTTATATATTTCGAGGATTGAGTACTTCTTATACTTCTTCAAGGATACTTCATACTTCGCATACTTCAAGAGATGATACTTCATATTCACTTCTCAAAGCTTGAACTTCGCAAAAGAATAGAGGCAACGTACTTTTCAAGTCCAGTATTCTTTCGCTCGTTCCTTCATCAACAAAGATCAAAGATTACTACGATTAACGGATTTTTCCTTAAAGATCGCTCTTCAAGCAATATTCAAGGAAAAGAGGCAAGATGTAGGATTCAAATATCGCACAACATATTCTCTTAGCGTGCGAGATTCAATTATTTTCTTAACTCGCGAGTGTCTCGAGAGAAGGTAGCAAGACTCGCGAGAGTGTCTCGAGAGAAGGTAGCAAGACTCGCGAGAGTGTCTCGAGAGAAGGTAGCAAGACTCGCGAGAGTGTCTCGAGAGAAGGTAGCAAGGCTCGAGAGAGTGTCTCGAGAGAAGGTAGCAAGACTCGAGAGAATGTCTCGAGAGAAGGTAGCAAGAGCCTGCGAAATCATTAAAGGGCTCGCGAGAATATGAGTGTATGTGTTTTTGTCATCCATTATGTAAACACCTATATAAAGAGGAGAGCAGGAGAGAGAAAGGAGAGGAATAATTTTGGGGAGAACACTTTTAGGAAGAGAGAGATATTTTTGAGGGAGAAACTTTATTTTCTTCTTCCCCTAAAACTAGATCTAGAGCTCTAGAAAATATCCATTAATGGAGATTGTAAATGTAATACCAATGTAACCTCAAAAATCATAGTGAAGAATCGTGGATGTAGATCACATTGATCGAACCACGTAAAAAATCTTATGTGTCTATTTAAATTTCTAGCACTTATATTTGAAATTTAGATAATTAATAAGATTTAGATCTACAAAATATAGTGAGGGGTGTAGTGTGGGATTTCCCGCAACTACAGCAACAATACAGAAATGGGCAGATTTCAGATTTGAGTAAAGCAACAAAACAGGGAGCAGAATTTTTATAAGTTGAAGACTAATATACAAGAGTGAAAATTATTAAGGATGAGAATTCGGGAAGTCTATGATATCAAGACATATAAGTTGTGAAGATTCAAGCGGTAAAGTACTTATACCATGGCATTGTACTTACATTTTTATTTTTGTATTTTACTTTCTCTTGTCTCAAAAAAAAAAAAAACAAACGACAAAAAAAAAAAAAAGAGAAAAAAGAAAAGTTTTAGGTTTGTTAATAGTTTTTTATTTTGTTTTATTTTTATTTTTATTTTTATTTTGTATTTGTTTGATTTCTCAAAAAAAAAAAAAAAAAAAAATTGGGTTTGTATAGTTTGTTTTTATTTTTGTATTCTTTCAATAAAGCCTATGGAAAGAAGGAATATCTATAATGAAGTTTCAAGCGACAAGGAATTTGAGGAAAGAATCATATTATCAAGATTCTACGAAGTTCGAGAGTTATCATCAAGAGTTGAAGACCGAAGACGAAGATGAAGACACCGATAGAAGACCGAAGACGTTTCTATGGATGCTTTGTGAGAGTGGTGCTAGCTGCACGCCGAAACGGATACACGGTAAATAAGCATATTCCCACCTTCGTTAAATGGTTGATTTCCTTTCGAAGAGATCGTCAGAAAAATGGTTTTTCAAAAATATATAAAAGATGCGGGTTTTCAAAACATTCGGAGGGTTAAGCCTTCCTACCATTCAACGTGTCTCAGATTCTCTCTTCATTCCAACCTGGACACATGTGTGACCCATAAAGAGAGCTGTTTATTATTGAGTGCAATATCATAAAACCCTTTCTTGTGAGGCGAGTCGAGACTTTTGATCACTCCAGGAACCCAATTTTAGTCGAGAAGGGATGGTTATCTCTCTCTCAACTTTTAAGAATGAGATTGTGTTCATTTATGTGTCTAACTTCTTATGACTAGTTTGCAGAATCTCTATGTCTTCTTAGCGCGTTGGATACTATCATTACGGAGAACTAGTAAGTTGGAAATATAGGTTTTGTGGGTATATCTCTAGTAAACCCTCACGAGACTATAACTCGTCCACTAGGGACACCTAGGGGTTTAAAGGCTTGTTATTTATGCTAAAAGTGACCGTAGCCTCGACGACACGGAGTTGTATGTATTCTTTTGAATTGTTTTGTTTGATTTGCTCGAGGACTAGCAAAATCTAAGTGTGGGGGAATCTGATAGGTGTTGTAAAACACCTAATATTATATCTAGTATTTATGCTTTCTTCGCTGCTTTCCTTTGGAATTGCGTATCTTACGCATGGTTTTGAGTAATTAGGTACTCTGGAGTCGCACGGAGGAAAAGAAGCGGAAGTCATTCAATTCGAGCAAGAAGGGCGGAAGCGTCATTTCGTATGCATGTGCTATCGAGAGCACAATAGAGGATGAGGGGTTGTCATTTGGTGGCTCATATTCTTTGAGTGCCTATAACACTTCTTATCATTACTCATTACAGAAATTCGAAGGGAATTGATTTTTCTATCGATTTCTCCTAGCATTCAAAAGAGAGAAATGCTTCTCTTTATTTCCGAGTTTCACCTGAAGCCTGGCGGCACCATCATGAGACTGAAATCGGTGGTAGTGAAACTAGTTGTTGCCGATGATGGAAAATCGATGTATTGCCAGAGATCGAGATGTGTAATGAGCTGAGATTAACAGTTCCGTTTAGAGCAAACCTGAGAAGGAAATGGGGATCGGGCAATAAGGAGAAGAAGGTGATTAATGGGTTTGTTGGTATCTTAAATTGTCGGAGGAAGAGCAAGAGCTCAACTACTGAAATCAAGCTACTCAGAGGTGGATATTTGTGAAAGAAGATGGGGTTTCTTGTAATGAAAAATTAAGAGATGTTGTTTTTGCTTACTTTCCAATCAGAGAAGAATCATCAATTTAGGATGTCAGGAAGCAATTGAAATTATGGTGATGTTAATGGAGGAATTCAAAGGAGTAATTGAACCCAGGAACAGGAAGAAATGATGGGTTGGGTTGTTTAGGTCAAAGCAACAGAAGAAAGAATGGGGTTTGTTCGAAATTGAGACTAGGAGAAGCTGGTGGTATATTATCGAAGTGTATAGCAAATTTGCAAAGGTGGGTCTGTGGATTGAAGGGTATTGTGGGAGTGATAGCACAGCAGAGTCTGTGTCATGGTGGACTGGCATTGCAGTAAGCTGCAGGTGAGGATACTATGGAGCTGTGAAGATTTCGGTGAAGGATTGACAATAGAATTGCAGCTGTAATGGATCTTTGCTATTGTGTAGCAGTGAAACCACAAACTTGTAGTTGCAGTTAGGAATGGTCAGGGAATGCACTAGTCAGATGGGTTGGAATTAGTGAGTTGATGATTTACAAGGTTATGATCTTTGATCCATGGGAAATGCCGGATATTGCGGCTTGGAGTTAAAAGTACATTCCTTTGTGGAACCGGAAAGTGCGAGGTAATGGTGCTGTTGTGAGCATTGGCAGAAGCAGACTGGACTGGCACTGCAGAATTGTGGTGATGTTTAGATGAATGCTTAGGTTCAGGTGGTTATTGTTTCTGGGATTCAAGTTACAGGTTATTGGCCAGAGAAGATGGAGGTGGCCTGAGATAGAATGATGTGCAGCTATGGTGGTTCCAGTGCAGTGAGGCAATGCTTGGTGGTGGATATGGAACTGGCCAGGTGATGGCAGGGCTTGTAGGTGAATTATAGGTGGTTTGTTGAGCTGAATTGCAGTCCAGGGAGATAATGGAGCTGCTGGATCACAAATGAAGGTGTTGGTGCTGTGAAGAGGCTGCAGTGCAGGGGTAGAGAAGTGCAAATGAATCTTTGTGGAACTGTGAATGTGAATGTTAATCTTTGAATTACAGGGAATGCGGGTGGTTTATGAATCGAAGTCACACGGGAAGTGGTTGCGGCTGAAGTTGGGATTTGATCTTCATTATAGTGGTGCATGAGAACATGTGTTGTTGGATGGAATGGCCCGAAGCTGTGAAGTAAGAAGACAAGGATGGTTGCAAGTGAATGATTGGAGGGAGAGTGAGTTGGGTTGATGGAAGAATCACGAAGGAGGGACCGAGTTGGTGGTAGTCACAATGGAGCTACGGGCAGAGAGCCGAGAATGGTGGTGGTCCGAGGTGTCAAAGTCTGCTGTTTTAGCAACAAAGGATATAGACTCGTGAAGAATGAAGCTACGAGAATTTGGTGAGATAGCCGAGAGATGGTTTGTTGTGCGGCAAGCAGCCATTAGGGCTGGATGAGTGATCTTTGGAGAGCACAAAGATTGTGCGGCAAAATCTGTCCTGTGCACTGGCCTAGAGGTGAACCAAGTCGGTGAGTAGCATCTAACTCGTGTCCGACTAAACCACCGATGCGGTGACTCTTATTCTGACTCGGTTTGACTCGGTCTAACCGATTTGACTCATTAACCAAACCCGATCTGACCCGTTGACCGGTGACCGGGCGGACTTTGCCGGTCACCGAAACCGTTTTTCGGCCACTCTCCGGCCGATTTCCGGCCACAATACCAGATTTCCGGCGACGTATTTTTGGACACATTTTCTACATGGGTTTCTCTTTCTTATGGGCTTGATGGATTTTCATCTAATGGACTTTGAAGACTTGACCTAATTTTGGAAGGAGAGAAAAGCTATAAAAGAAGAATTTTACAACTCTTGGGATATCATCTTATTCTTGGAACTTTGGAGAGCCGTTTTTGGTTACGCAACTACGGTTTGCTTTTGTTCATCTTCTTCTTTATTCCATTGATATTTTTGGTGATGAACTCCATAGCTATGAGTAGCTAAATTCTCTATTATTGGTTAAGGATGTAGTCCGATTTCTAAAACTTGTGTTTGCTTTATGTATTAGTTTTCTCCCTTGATTATCGTTCAATTCTCTCTTTGTTTTTATGATCACATGATTGAAGTATTGTGATAGGATTATGGTGTTTGATTAGTTAAGTGGCCAATTAATTGAACTTGCATCTTAGTCCATAGCTATTTTAGGGTTTTTCATCAGCGATAACCTTGAATATAAGTAGCATGATATGTTTACGGTTTGTAGTGATACACTCTCGTAATCATATGTAGAGATTGACCATTGTCCGAATTGTTATGTGCAACGCATGACAATTGCATTGTTAGCCTATTTCGAAACTTAATGCTCCTAGGAATTGAACTTGATTAGCGCAAGGCGTTAGGTTATTCTTTAGGTAGAATTCACATACGCAGCCCTATTGTGTGTGTTGATGAACTTAAGAAATTAATAGATTATCTTGCTTTCTTGATTCTCTAGGCTTTTGATAACACAAGATATTAAATCGTAATTCTAATCATATATGAAAGCACATGTCTAAGATTGAAGATGAATTCCTTGACCAATATCTCTCTCCATTGATTACTTTCTCCAATTTACTTTGCTTTTAATTATTTTTATTGCTACATAGAAATAAGAAATCCCCCCGATTGGTTACTTTAAGAAATTGAATACATAATAACTACAATTGCCTCTCTGTGGATACAAACTCTTTCTTATCATATACTTTAGGAAAGTGAAATTATTTTTGACGCATACGACAGCGATCACAAGTATAATTTTAGAAAGAATCCAGGAAAAGGAGGCACTAAAGGCCTCCAATCCAAACCATGAAAGTCTTATTTTGGAATTTAAGAGGCCTTAGAAGAGCCATGTCTCAAAATAAATTATGGGCTCTAATAAATCAATTTAGTCCTTTTGTTGCATGGTTTGCAGAACCTAAAGTAGTTTGTTCTTCTTCATTTTGTAAAAGATATTCCAGAGCTAATTACAAGATATTCCAAAGCTAATTACAAAAGAGGACCAAGAAATGATTGAAGCCATTCCAAGTGAAGATGAAATTAGAGCAACCATTTTTGCTATGGATCAGGATAGTGCTCCAGGTCCTGATGGTTTTTCAGGTTGTTTCTACAGGGAATGTTGGAACATTATTAAACATGATGTAGTAGAAGCCATTAAATTTTGCTGGAAAAGAAGGTTCATTCCTAAGGGCCTTAACTCTAACTTCTTGGTGCTTCTTACAAAAACTGATGGTGCTAGAAATCCTAATCAGTTCAGGCCAATAGGTATGAGTAATGTCATTTTAAAAAAATTTACTAAAATTCTGGCTACAAAAATTGGTCAACTTATGCACAAATTGGTTTCTCCTCAGCAAGCAGCTTATGTGAAGGGTAGAAGTATTCAAGATCAGATTTTGCTAGATTCTGAAATGGTGAATGAAATGACAAAGAAAAGAAAATGTGGAAATGTGGCTCTTAAGTTAGACATATCTCAAGCTTATGATTCTCACAAATTGGGAGTTTTTATTTCAAGTACTTCAAAAATTTGGTTTTTCCAAGAATTTATGTGAATGGCTTCATATCTTATTTAAATCTGCAAAAATTTCTGTTATGGTTAATGGTGGCCCATATGGCTTCTTTTCAGTTGGAAGAGGACTTAAACAGGGAGATCCCCTGTCTCCCATTCTTTTTGTGCTTATGGAAGAAGATTTGAGCAGAAGAATAACTCAAATGGTGAATGAAGGTTTAATTTATCCAATGGTTGATAGGAAACGTATACATCCAACCCACTTATTCTTTGCTGATGATGTTTTCATTTTCTGCAATGGAGCTAAAAAGAGTATTTTAAATCTCATGAAGTTACTTGAAGACTATCAAAAATGTTCAGGGCAAACTATTAATAAACACAAAAGTAAAATGTTCATTGATGGGGCTTCTGAGTTAAGGAAAAATCAAATTAAAGATATAATTCAAATGGAAAGAAGTTGTTTTCCTGATAAATATCTTGGAGTAATTCTCATTGTTGGCAGAGTAAAAGTTTCCACAGTTTGGCCTATGGTTGAGATGATGCAAAAGAAGCTTGCAACTTGGAAAGGCAAGTTATTATCTTTTCAAGAAATATTGGTTTTAATTAAATCTGTTTTATGCAGTATCCCAATGTACAATATGGCTGTTTACAAATGGCCAGTGTCTGTCATTAAAACTTGTGAAAGAATCATGAGAAACTTTCTGGTCGGGTGATGCAGATGTTAGATAAAGACAAGAAATTTTCTTGGAAAAAAGTGTGTACACCATTGTGTGAAGGAGGTTTGGGTATTTCAAGGCTAGAAGTCATTAATAAATCCTTTCTTATGAAAATGATGTGGAAGATTAATAATTCGACAGATGATTGGGCCAAGTTTTTCCAAGCAAAATACAAGGACAAAAATGGGAAATGGAGTACTAAATGGCAAAAATCTTCTATATGGCCAGGTTTAAGATGGGCTTGGGAAGCTCTTAAAGATGATATCAAATGGAATGTTGGTGATGGTGCAAAAATCTCAGTCTGGTTTGACTTGTGGATTGGTGAATGATAGTCACATTTTTGTGTCTAAGTTGTCCTCAATTTTCTGTATTGTTGGTACTCGAATTTGTGCTTATTTTGGTGTTTTATGTGTTTGTAGGCATTTTGGGAAATAAACATTTTTGGAAATTTCGGCTCGAAAAGTTGATTTTGGCACCCGGAGGACACGTGTTATCCGGACTCTCGTTGTTGGTTAAGGGGCACCTCAATTGATAAGGGGCACCTTCTTTACTATTTGCACCCAGGTTGTCACCTGCTAAACGCACCCCCGTCTCTGTTAGGGGGAGGTTATCTTCTTCATTCAAATTCTAAGTTTTGGCGGGAAATTTCACAAGCTAAACAGGACTGGTAAGTCCATCAGAATTGAATGAAATGAGCCGCAACATGAACTCGTAGAAAACAGGGGAGTTCGTGTAAGGAGAGCATAATCATGGGATTACAGCGAGATAGACGAGTGCTGCTCGTGTTTGGATAGATATTTGTCTCTGAAGAAGCGTGGAGGGGTTAAATAAGTAAGACTCGACAGCTGCAGACGCGTGAAGAATCAACAAAAGGAAATTATCCCGTGAAAAATATTTGTTATTACTACGGAGATATTTTGGAATTATGAGGAAAGATTCTTGTCATTTGTTGAGTATAAAAAGGGTCTTAGGGTAGCAGAGAAAGGGGGGAGAGTTTGGGGAGAGGTACAGAGCATCAACAGATCGTGAAAATCAAGTTATAGAATTATTTTCTGCTGCTGCTGCACCAAGAACACGAAGAACATAAGACGCACAAAAACAGTCGTATTTGCTACAGTGAAAATGACAACGGATAGGCAGTCATATATGCTACAATGTCAGCGACAGTAACCTTTTATCGTTCACTGTAACAGTGTTTTGCAACAATTATAAACGTTGCAAACACCCGATTTTAACCATTTTCTCTATATTTCATCCTTGTAAACACCTATTGGAGCAATGAAATCAACTTTTGAGCGTGTTTCCATCAAGATGAGCTAAACCCAATCCTCTGGGGCGACGGAGGAAGCCAAGTTTCAAAAATATGGTAACTCTATCAATTCTTGTTACGACTATTTGCACTATTATTCAATTGATTTATGAGTTTCATTGAATGGTTGTGATTACAATTGATGGGTCATGCTTAGCTTAGATGTTTTGATGTCCCATGCTTTAGTTTTACACCCATTACTTTCGAAATCTACCTTAGGTAATGAACTAGAGTCAATAAAACTTTATCATTTGAGATTTAAATGTTTAGAATTGATATTTGAACCGCATAAAATTGTTGTTTGGTGAAATCCCTAGCCCCAGCCTCTCCATAATTTTCACAACCCTTTTTAATTTTGAGTTTGTTATATTTTTGCCTTAAAATTAAGTCTAAAAATCTGCTTTCACAAGTCTCAACGAACCTTTTACTACAACATCATTGAAAATAAACATCAATTTTTGGTGCCGCCGACGCGTACTTGTCTTTAGGCTAGAGTTTTTTTAGATTTTTTTTTTCTTTTTTAGGTTTTTATTTGTTTTTGTTCTTCTTTACGTTTTTGGGTTTTTGTCTTTTCCTTATAGAATTTGGAATTTGGAGCGAAAGAAAATTTCGCCAAAGCTTTTGGTGAATACTTAAAGACTTGGAGTAAAAGGCAAAGCAAAAGGAGTTTAAGAAGAAGATTTTTTTATTTTATAAAAAAAAAAGAGAAACAAAAGAGAGAGAGAGACATTTTTTTTTTTAGATATTATTACTTTTTTTTTTTTTAGACTTTCCTTTTCCTTTGCATTTTATTTTTGGATTTTTGACTTTAAACTTTGGGACATTATTTTTAAACCCTACGGAAGGGTAGTTTAAATATAAACTGTGTGCAGAGAAGGACGGCGATTACGATATCGCTCGGCCCCTTGGGTTCGTACACAACATTGGAGTCGTCGCCCGAGTCGACTTCAACGGTTCATCCCCCGTCTGGAATGGGAGGTAAGTTTGTCGAAACACTCGCGAATCCCCTGTAAGCGAGTTATTGTATTCCTTCGTTTGCATATATGTCTAGGAACTGAATACGGCTTCTTTAATTTCCTAGTAAAGGGCAAGGCCTGGACATACAAGATAAGGGTTCGGATTTCATCACCGTTCTCTTCTTGCCCGCCTTAGGAAAACGATACTTAACGCGAACCTAAACTTTAAAATTTGGAATAGAACGAGATCGATAGGGTAACGAGCTTAATAGGAAAGTCGTTTGAAAAATATTGGTTACTCTTTTAAGCATACTTCAAAATTCATGATGGTTTCTGTGAGTTGATTGCGTGACTGCGCCACCTTGTAATGCAGTGAGGCCTTGGGTATCAAAGCTCCATGCAGCTTACCTCGCCTCTATTAAACTTACTTCAACTCGGACTGATTCCATAGAGGTTTGCTCAGATTATAACGAGTTCCTTTTCGAAAGATTAGAAGCTGGTCTAGAAACAATCTAAGTGGAGCCATCATGCTTTTTGTTTGCTAGAAATCATTAGGTTTGTTGTGGTGGAGTCAGACTTGTTTGTGTTTACATAGAACTTCCTTTCCTTTTAGGATTTTCTTTTTCTTTTGTTTTTCTAGTGTATGCCCGAGGTTATTAGAGAGCGGGCTTGGAAAAGAGACAATCTAGGTCGATTGATTAGTGAAAAACCTATTAATTCTTCTTGTGGAAGCGGGGAGATCGAAGACTCTTCTTTTGAGAGCCCCATTTTTGGAAACTTCAGTTTTGAGAATCCGTCTCTTCGTGAGGAAAGTACGTACCCCTAGTACTTCAGCTGTGCCAGCGATGGCAACTTTGAAAGATTACATGTTCCCAACTAGGACCAACCGAGCTTCATGTATTAAATTGCCAGCCACTACGGCTAATTTCGAGATAAAACCTAGTATTCTTCAGATGATCCCTATATTCTTAGGAAAAGATGATGAGAACCCTTATTTTCATATTAGGGACTTTGAGGAAATTTGTGGGACAGTTAGAATAAAAGACCTTACTGATGAAGTTTTGAAACTTAAGATGTTCCCCTTTTCCTTGAAAGATAAAGACAAGACCTGGCTAAAAAACCTACCATCTGAATCCATTGAAACATGGCAGGAACTTATTGTTGCTTTCTATATGAAATTCTACCCTAAGCATAAAACTGCAGCTCTTAAACAGAGAATTAATTCCAGTGTGCAACAAGAGGTAGAGTCTCTTTATAGGTTTTTAGAGAGATTCAATGATCTCCTATCCCAGTGTCCTCACCATGGATTTGATAAGATGAAACTCATAGAGATTATTTATGATGGTTTAGACTATTCAACCAAAGCCATGGTCGAGTCTATGTGCGCTGGTGAGTTCACTAGTAAAAGTGCTAAGGATGCCTTTACCTTCTTAGAAGTTATTGCTGAAAAATCCCAACAGTGGGAGTCTTGTGTTGAACCCCCTAAAAGACTCTTGGTTAATAGAAGTAGCACCAATATGGTAGATCCGAGTTTTGCGTCTGATGCTAAGTTTGCTGCTTTGTCTAGAAGGTTAGAAGTTTTGGTAATGGGTCAGTCTAAAAATAGGTCCCTTGTTGAACCTAATAGAGCCTCTCAAGTCTCTAGTTGTGGAATAGAGCCCGATAACTCATTTTGGGAAGGTCGACTTAGTGAAGAGCAAGCTCATCTTTGTCTATAACAATGCTAGGTTTGAGAACCGTCGGAAGTTTGACCCATACTCGAGAGACCTACAACCCTGGTTGGAGAAACCATCCTAATTTTCTTGGTCTAAGGGCCGGAATCAAGGTCGATCTAGTAATTCTCGGCCTCCCCGAGGTTTTGGTTATACTCGAGAACCCTTGAGTCAAACCGGTTGAGAACACTTAGAGAAAAAGATTTCTACCTTAGAAGAAGCTCTTACTATGTTAGTAAAGAACCATGATATGTTATCAGCTAACCACCTTAGCTTTCAACAAGAAACCAGGTAGAACCATAAGGATAATTCCCAGACTCTTGCTAAATTAGAACTTCAAGTCATCCAAATAGCTAAGTACTTAAGTGAGAGAGAAGAAGGTAAGTTTCCTAGTCAAACTAAACCCAATCCTAGGGGGGTCCATCAAATATCTTTAGTTGGCGAGGAATCATCAAACCATGTGAACTCGATAAAAACCCTTAGGAGCGGTAAAATAGTAGACAATAAAGTAGCCAGTCCTAGTGAACATATTGTAATTCCACCTTATACTTCCCAAGAGGAACCCGTAACTGAGGAAACTGAAACAATCCCTAAGGAGTCCCAAGAAATTCCTGATAGGACTACCTTTGTGCCTAGAGCCCCATATCCGTTGATTGCTAGCCCCAACAAAGAAAGAGTCGACTTTCAACGAGATAATGGAAACATTTAAGCAGGTGAACATCAACATTCCGTTATTAGAAGCAATTAGGCAAATGCCTGCTTATGCCAAGTTCCTTAAAGATCTTTGTACACGAAAGCGTAAGATTAATGTCCAAAAGAAAGCCTTTTAGTGGTCAAGTAAGTTCCATTCTTCAACCAAACACCCCCTAAGTATAAGGACCCTGGATGCCCCACCATATCTTGTGCGATTGGTAATCACATGGTCGATAAAGCTTTACTTGACTTAGGATCTAGTGTTAACTTAGTCCCATACCATGTGTATACCCAGCTAGGACTTGGTAAGTTGAAATCGACCAAAATGACACTTCAATTAGCTGATAGGTCTGTCAAAGTCCCTCGTGATGTCATAGAGGATGTTCTGATTGAGGTTGATAAGTTTATGTATCCAGTGGATTTCGTTGTTCTAGACACCCAGCCTGTTCAGGACCCTAGTGCTCAAATCCCGGTGATTCTAGGTCGCCCATTTTTAGCCACAGCTAACACTGTCATCAATTGTAGGACTGGGCTTATGAACATATCCTTTGGTAATATGACCACTGAACTAAATGTCTTTAATGTTACTAGACAACCTTCTGAGAATGATGATGTAGAAAAAGTGAATATGATTAGCACTTTAGTTCAAGATTTAGTTCAGGATAATTGGCATGAAACTTTACTGGGAGATTCTTTAGATGAATTTGAGGAAACCATTCTCTTAGACCGGATGTGTGATCAATCTTTAGAAGAAGCCCTTGAGTATTTTAAAGACTCATGAGACCGCAAAATCCAGGCAATAGTGTTAGGTCTTTCTGAGAATAATGATGACCCTAAGTTTGGGGGTAGAAAACTAGAAGAATCTCTTGAGTATTTTAAGGACTCTGAAGATCTGGAAATTCAAGCAATAGTTAGAGGTTTGTCTATGAGTAATGAAAACCCTAAGTTTGGGGTAGTGATAGTTCTTGTGATTGTCATGTATCCTAATTAGAGTCCCTAACTTGGGACTCGAGCCATGTGCGTCGAGATATTACTCGAGTCTATTCGGACTTAGCAACCCGATCCTCCCGATCCATCCAGGAGGTAACCTGCAATAGAGACCCGTTTTCGGATGAATCTATTTATCGAGACACACATATGAAGCTCAATCATGCGCCCCAAATAAACCCAGTTGTCTTGACATAAACCTTATATGAGAATGTGCTCCTTATATTCATTTTTCTGAACCAGTGCAGTTGTCTGATATTGGTGTTAGCTCTATTTGGTCTTATGGACCCACAACTATTTCGGCTATTGGTGTATGACTTTGGATGGTGAAGATCCTTTTGAGGTATTTGATGTCTGGTCAAGACTTTAAACTTAGCACTCCTTGGGAGGTATCCCTTACTCATGCAACACGGTAATATTTTTTCCTCATTTCCTTCTAGAGTTAACGGTTTCTCATTGTTCATGTTTTTAATTTCATCTTTAGAACATTGACGACAATGTTAGATTTAAGTTTGGGGGTATGGGAGAAACTTTTTAGTTGCAATAAATAAAACTCCAGAGCCTAGAAATTTATGTTTATTAAGGATGGCACTAACCAATCTAAGTGGATGGAAGCATCTTGGTTATAGGAGTTGTGGGACCAATCTGATTAGATGGAAACATATAAAGAGTATATTCATAAAAAGCACGGAGCTCGGGTGTTAGAATAAAAAAACATGGTAGTTTCGTCATATCTCGTTGAATCCTTTTCACCTTCGTTTTTATTTTCTTATAAGTGATTGGGTGAAATAGAATGATTGAGATACCAAAAAAAAAAAATGAGACCAGACCATCAGACCAACCGGAATAAATTCAATAAAGTCGACCACTGGAGCCCTTGTATATGGCAGTTGTGTTGACCTAGAGTTAGGATTATCACCCGTTGGTTCCCTTGTATATGCCAGCTGTGTTGATATTAGTCAGACCGGTATCTCAGTCCATTAGGATAGGTTCACCTTAGTCAACATCAAAACCATCTACATTTTCTCTACATCCATCTTGTTAATCTTTCCATGTGATTGGTTGACTCATGTTATGATTCGGAGAAACTATCTCGAGTAGAGCTCTTATCACTTATATATGAATTTTAGTATGCTTGAGTGCAAACTCGTGTACATCAATTGGAATTTCGCATCAGGGTACTTCCTCCTGTAGTCAATAAGTATGTCAACCAAGGAGATTTTTTAGTGCCTTCCAAGGTTCTGCGTAGATAGCTAGGGTCTAGAGTAAAGGTTTTGTGGGTACACCTCTGGTAAACCCTCCGGAGACATCACTCCTCCGCTAGGGCCACCTAGAGGTTTAACGGCTTGCTGCACGTGCTAAGTGTAGTCATTTTATTTTCTAGAATAAATTTGCTCGAGGACTAGCAAATAATAAGTTTGGGGGTATTTGATAGACACATTTTTGTGTCTAAGTTGTCCTCAATTTTATGTATTGTTGGTACTCGAATTTGTACTTATTTTGGTGTTTTATGTGTGGGTTATTTGGAGTTTAGTACTTACATTTTGTCCAACATTAGTGTTTGGTCTAACATTTGTCCAACTTAGGGGTTGGTACTTGGAATTCACGTTGACCGTCATTGACCGTTTTGACCAAATTATAAATTATATTATGTTAGAAATTATATTGAATTTACAACTATACCCTGAAGTGCTCCTGGAATCCAACGGCCATGATGAAACCTTTAAGCCTAGGTCAAATATCATTAACCCCAACTCTCTAATCTTCTTTCACGTCTGAAATTATCATTCTTCCGCCTCCAAGACAAACCAATTCATTTTCTTCTTCGTCTTCACGTGAGATTTAAATCAATCGAATTAGTATATTCATCTTCTTCTTCCCCTTTAGATGAATCGAAACCCCCTATTTCGGAATCGAACAAAACCCCATATTATTGCGCCAAATCAAAAATCAATTTCTTTGGTTCGTTCTCAACAATAATCTTCTCTGAAATCTATCAGATACAGCAAACCATCTTCAGTTAAAAACTGAATCTGCATCTTCATCTTCACAACCCCTGTCCTACCATACATCTAAATCAACACTTCATGTTTTTCTCTGCATCAAGAATACTGAACTCGTCCTCCTAGCTCCCTTACTGAAATCAGCCATTAAATCAGCTAGCATCTTCGATTGAACCACAATCCTTCAAATCCCATCAAAATCTTAACCCCAAAATCAACCAGTAACTTTATCATCCAAGCCCCTATTTCTTCCGCATCTGTTTCTCCTTTACGAACCAGCAGCATCTCTTTCTCCCTTAATTTCGCACACATCTTTGTCTGCATCAACCACCACCAGAACTCAATTCATCACTTTTCCATGCAAACCCGAATTCTCAACAACAAAACCTTTGTTTTCTGAATCAAATAAAACCCTAATTTACCAATTAATCAAACCCCCAATTTCACTAAATGGAAATCCCAATTTCTTTAATCAAACAAACCCCCAATTTCTGAATCAATTCGAAACCCCAATATATCTAAATTAAAACCCAAGTTTGAATGAATCAAAACTCCTTCCTGATGGTCTTCAAATGGTATTGATGTTAATTACCTAATGGAGAAAATGAATTGTTTTTCTAATTTGATTTTTTGATAATTATTTTTGTTAATGAATGAATTGAAATGGGATTTAATTTGTATGGGAAAGCTTTGGTCTTTTTGATGAGTAGATTAAGCAATTTAGGTTTCGGTTGGTCGGACGATGATGGTAGTGGTGTATGGCTGTCGAAAGATTGAAGAGAGAGTAAGGGTGGATCGATGGAGATTTAGGTTAGCCTAAATTTCTAAAGCGTGTGAATATATGCGGATATAAGGGTAATTCAGTCCGGGTGAAGGATATAATTGTAAATGCATAAATATTTAGAATATAAATTTTATTAGAATTATACTTAACTGAGTCAATGGAAGTCAACGTGAATTCCAAGTACTAAACCCTAAGTTGGACAAATATTAGACCAAACACTAATGTTGGACAAAATGTAAGTACCAAACTCCAAATAACCCTTTATGTGTTTGTAGGCATTTTTGGGAAACAAACATTTTTGGAAATTTCGGCTCGAAAAGTTGATTTTGGCACCCGGAGGACACGTGTTATTCGGACTCTCGCTGTTGGTTAATGGGCACCTCAATTGATAAGGGGCACCTTCTTTACTATTTGCACCCAGGGCGTCACCTGCTAAACGCACCCCCGTCTCTGTTAGGGGGAGGTCATCTTCTTCATTCAAATTCTAAGTTTTGGCGGGAAATATCACAGGCGACTGGCAGAATTAGGGTTCACCTTTTGGACGTGATTTCATGAGATTTAATAGATGATTTTTGTTGGGTCGGATCAATTCAGCTAGACAGAGATGTTATGGGCTTTGGAATCAGTTAAAATTGGTTGGAAATGCAGATTGAATAGCTTCAGGGTGTTACGTATGTTGAAGAGAAAAAAAAAAGCCGATATTGCTGTCTGGTTTTGGGACGACTTCTAGGGAGATTAAAACACCAAAGTCAATTGGATTGGGCCTGTTTCAGCTAAACAGGACTGGTAAGTCCATCAGAATCGAATGAAATGAGCCGCAACATGAACTCGTAGAAAACAGGAGTTCGTGTAAGGAGAGGATAATCCGGGATTACGTGAGATAAACGAGTGATGCTCGTGTTTGGATAGATATTTGTCTCTGAAGAAGCGTGGAGGGGTTAAATAAGTAAGACTCGACAGCTGCAGACGCGTGAAGAATCAACAAAAGGAAATTATCCCGTGAAAAATATTTGTTATTACTACGGAGATATTTTGGAATTATGAGGAAAGATTCTTGTCACTGTTGAGTATAAAAAGGGTCTTAGGGTAGCAGAGAAAGGGGGGAGAGTTTGGGGAGAGGTACAGAGCATCAACATATCGTGAAAATCAAGTTAAAGAATTATTTTCTGTTGCTGCTACACCAAGAACACGAAGAACATAAGACGCACAAAAACAGTCGTATTTGCTACAGTGAAAACGACAACGGATAGGCAGTCGTATATGCTACAATGTCAGCGACAGTAACCTTTATCGTTCATTTAACGAGTGTTTTGCAACAATTATAAACGTTGCAAACACCTGGTTTTAACCATTTTCTCTATATTTCATCCTTGTAAACACCTATTGGAGCAATGAAATCAACTTTTGAGCGTGTTTCCATCAAGATGAGCTAAACCCAATCCTCGGGCTTAACGGGAGGAAGCCAAGTTTCACAGATGTGGTAACTCTATCAATTCTTATTACGACTATTTGCACTATTATTCAATTGATTTATGAGTTTCATTGAATGGTTGTGATTACAATTGATGGGTCATGCTTATCTTAGATGTTTTTATGTCCCATGCTTTAGTTTTACACCCATTACTTTCGAAATCTACCTTAGGAAATGAACTAGAGTCAATAAAACTTTATCATTTGATCTTTTATTGTTTAGAATTGATATTTGAACCGCATAAAATTGTTGTTTGGTGAAATCCCTATTTGATCTCTCCATAATTTTCACAATCCTTTTTAATTTTGAGTTTGTTATATTTTTGCCTTAAAATTAAGTCTAAAAATCTGCTTTCACAAGTCTCAGCGAACCTTTTACTACAACATCATTGAAAATAAACATCAGTGAATGCAGGATCATTGAAAGATTTGGGACTACTTCATATATAACTGCTAATACAAATTTGAAAGTTTCTGATATTTTGATAGATGAAAAATGGGCTTTAGATGCTGATCTCCAACAACTATTACACAATCTTAAAATGCCTGAGATCCTTGGAGGTGAAGACAGATTAATATGGACAGGCAACTTAAAAGGAGAATTCTCAATTCCTGAAGTTGTAAATAAAATAAGGCATAAAGAATTACCTGTTAGCTGGTTCAGGTATATATGAAAACCTTTCCTTCATCCTTATGTAGCAAGTAGTGTATGGAAACTTATTCAGGGGATATATGTTGATGATCCTATCATGGTTAAAAATGGCTATGAAATTGTATCCAGATGTTACATCTGTGAGACAGAGCTAGATAGTATGCATCACTAGTTATGGGAATGCAGTTTTAGTGTAGAAATTTGGAGATGGATATGCAAAGTATATTTCACTTTAATCGCCAAAATCTTTTACTCGATGTATGGAATTGTACCTCACACAAGATTCCTCTGGTTAAGAAAGTATGGATTACTGTTGCTTGTGTCATTTTAAAGGAATTGTGGTTTCAGAAGAATAAGAGATTTTTTGAAGAAGTTAAGCCAAACTTGGAGAGATTTAGATGCAGAATATCAAATCTAGTTCATGAAGGTGGTTTGTGAATTACAGGAACAAAGTGGTGTCAGAACTATGATCAAGGAATAATTGCTAGTTTTCAATTAAGCATCAGAAGATCTAAATTTCAATGCATTAAGAAATGCAGTTGGCTTCCACCGATTAGGGATTCATAATGCTGTGTTGTGATGGTTCTTCCTTTGGAAATCTAGGTTCTGCTGGATTTGGTGTTGTTGTTAGGGACTGGCAATGTCAGGTAGTTGGGACTTTATCTGGTGGTATTGGTGTTGCTTCAAATTATTTGGCAGAAACTTATGGAGTAATGTGTGCCTTGGAGCTGGCAATTCAATGGTGCATGTTTAAAATTAAAGTAGTGTCAGATTCTAAGACTGTGCTTACAGAATTTGCACAGGGGAAGGTGCCTTGGTTTCTGCAAGGTAGATGGAAGAGTGCTATGAGGAGATTCTCTGAAATCAGGTACAAACACTACTACAGAGAAGTCAATTTCTCTTGATTGCATAGACTAAGAAGGGCGGTGCTTGCGGCGGTGAAAGACATCTCTATATTGGAAGACCTCATTGGATACCAAGGATAGAAATGCCAAATGTAGACTATTTCAGATTTTGTTGAGTTGAAGTACTTTGTTTCTTGTGTCAATTTTTGTTTTTGTGTTAGTTAGAGGTTCATGTAAGGTGTCTTTTAGTTAATCTTTGGCATTTACTCTGTATCAATTTTTCAATTTTTTCAATAAAATTTTTTGTGATTCAGAAAAAAAAAAAAAAAGGTTTGATGGTTTAATATCATTTTTACCTACTGATGATCATAACCTAGAAAAAGAAAAAGGAGAAACTGATGGTGACCAACAACTAAAGAAGACGAGAACCAACGCAAAGCGCGACCCTGCTAAGAAGAGAAATAAAGTCTCTGGTATGCATCTACATTCCTTCATGCGTCTGTGATTCATGTTTGCGTAACACATTTTGTAGAAAAAATCACATGTTATGCAGGAAAAAAATGTTGAATAACATGTTATGCAGCATAAATAAAATGTGCATAACCTGTTATGTAGATGCATGACAGGTTACACTTACCAAATTTACTGCATAACCTGATATGAATAACTTATTTATTTGTGTGTTAAAAAGATCCTGAAGAAACTCTATCAAGGAAGTCGCAGAGATTGGAAGATCAGGTATCACCTAGTTCACCCAAGCCTGAAGTAGAGAAGAAAATAAAAACTAAAAAGAAATCTGGTGAGAACATAACTTGTCTACATCTTTCATGTTTCTAAACATTTATTTATATTTTTATTACACATCTTGATCTTTTCTGTTATGAATGATCTTGTTCTTGTTTATTATTAGATTCTGATCGGCTATCTGAGGACCAATTAATTACGAACACTAGTGCACCTAGAGTTCAGACTGATAAAGCTACTAAAGAAAAAAATAAAGCAAAGAAATCTGCACCAAAGGAAGTTTTGGATGATGGTACATAAAATGAGGATGATAATAAGATAATGAGAAAGAAGTAGATGATGATGAAGCTGGTAAGATTTGCTTGTAAGATTTGTGTGATATATTGTTTTTTTGGTGTGAATGATTTGTTTCAATATTAATTTGGTTTTGTTAGAGCATTGCTCGGTCGAACTCGCAAGCGTTGTTATCTCAAGCTTGTTTGTCAAGTTTAGTTGCAAAAACTATAAGTCTTGATTTCTAGTCTACTTATAGCTAAGTCTCGGATTAGGATAGTAAGTGTAGTTGAGCTCTAGACTCCGCGTTGTTCATCGGATGAAGACGAATAACTACTCAACGGAACTTGTGGAACTTCATCAACAAAAGGTATGTGGAGACTTGAACTTATCTATCGCTCAAAAGTCTATTTACTTTATCTCCTATTTGAGACAAAAGTCGTATTGCTATATAGAATTCAATTATACACATTTGTTATTTTGAGCCGAGTTTATCTCGCTTATCTATTTCTCGAAATATGTGTTGGTAAGCTTTTGCTTTAGCCAAGTTCATCTTTACTCGTAACGAAAGTCATGTTGATTATTTTAATAACTTGAAAATAGCTTTGATGCTAATAGTTTGTGGATAACAACTATTTTAACATCCTCTAAGAAAGTTTCAATGATTGAAATGAGAGTTTAGAAAAAGTAACCATGTTTGGATATAAACATAGTGTGTTCTCACATTTGTGTAAAAGTCCAAAATGAGAACCTAGAGTATGCGTACGCGTATTGGCGGTTGTTGGAAATCCGGGTAAGTATGCGTACACTACGCATACTGGCGGAAGTCTCGCGTCCGTGAATTTCTGCTGGAGTTTGAAAGTAAAAAACAAACTCAATCCGGATACTTAAGTATGCGTACCCGTTTGCATACTTAAGCAAGTTACTTTCTAAAATTTGTTTGTTCATGAACTAAAACATTTATATAATAAGGAATGCAATCTTTTCAAACCGTGGCTATAATGTTCATGAATTGATTCGAGTGAATCAAAATCGATCTTGCTTCGATTGTGTCTTGTATACTTCTATGAGATCTAAGCAATTAAACAACTCTCTAACTAGTTCATTTGAGTCATTTGAACTAGTTATGGTAAAGATGAATAAGGTTGATATGAAAGTGCTCATATGGCTAACCATTGGTTAACTATTGTTGAACCGACTAAGTGTACACGTTTAGGTACGGTTAATCAAACCTAAATGAAGGTGCATTTTATTTGTGTATAACAAGCTAAGTTCGATCTAACAGTTGAAAGATATTAGCTTGAATCTAATCAGGTTTTCATCTAACGGTGAATATTGAATGCTTTGTTACCAAGGTAACTTAGATTGCAAACCCTGATTTGAAATCTATATAAAAGAGAACTCTAGAAACTGGGAAACCTAATCCCCACACCTCCTGTGTGATACTAGTTTCATAAGTTAGAGTCGATTCTCCTTTAACCTTAGGTTTTTCACGAAACCCTGTAGGTTAACGACTTAAAGACTTCATTGGGATTGTGAAGCCAGACCCAACTATTTTCTCTGTAGTTGCGTGATCTAATATTACTGTTTTCTATCGTGATTGAGTACACAATCATAAGATTGGCTTGAGATTTATTTCTCCGATAGGCAAGACTGAAAAGAAGTCACAAACATCTTCGTCTCATCGTTTGTGATTCCACAATATCTTGTTTCGTTAATCGATTAAGATTATTGTGAGGTGATTGATAATACTAGGTTGTTTTTTGGGAATATAAGTCCGGGTTATCAATTAGTTCCTGTTCACCTTGATTTATCAAAAGACGGAACAAAAACTCGTAGGTATATCTGTGGGAGACATATTTATCTATTCAATAGAATTTTTTGTGTGATACAGATTTGTTCATCAAGTCTTCGACTTTGGATCGTAGCAACTCTTAGTTATGGGTGAGATTAGCTAAGGGAATCAAGTGCGCAGAATCCGTCGTGGTTCAAGAGGCGTAAGGAACAAAACTGTACCTTGATCAGTGTGAGATTGATTATGGCTCAACTAAATTCCAGACTGAAGTTAGCTTTGTAATAGGATTGTGTTGTAGCGGCTTAATACAGTGTGGTGTTCAAATCTGGACTTGGTCCCGGGGTTTTTCTGCATTTGCGGTTTCCTCGTTAACAAACCTTCTGGTGTCTGTGTTATTTCTTTTCGCATTATATTTTGTTAAATAATTGAAATATCACAGGTTAGCGTTGAATCAATCAATTGGTAAATCCAACCTTTGGTTGTTGATTGAAATTGATTGATCCTTAAATATTGGTCTTTGGTACCGTTCAAGTTATATTTCTCTTATATTCAATAAGGCTCGCAAATTCTTATTTATTTGATTGCGGATTGAATTGAGAAATTGAGATATAACTCTTTTATATACTTTTCTTAAGATTGAGTCTAACTGTCTAGTTGATTCTCTTGGAAGTATATTGGAGTTAGTCCATAAATATTGCTAAGCGAAATATTGGGTGAGGTTGTTAGACCCCCGCTTTTTCAGGTCTGTTTCAGTCAAGCAAGTTGTTGACAATCGGAAGAAAATAAAAAGATGTGAACCCAAATAATCATAAGACCTGAAATCGAAGAAGGAAAAGCAAAGTAAAAGACCCGAAAGGGAAGAAGAAAAATAAGAAAATGTTCAGCAATGTGTAATCTATAAAAAAAGGTGTGTTGAATTCTTGTTATGCATCAGTTATAATAAAATTATCTTATCATTTACCTGCTTGTTTAGATGCTAACAACTTGTAAAACACATCGTACTTCTTAAAAATAAACAAAAGCATAACATGTTATTCCTTCTTAGAATATATGCATAATAGGTTATGCAGTCAACTGGTTGTTTATGTCATTTACATGTCTGTTTACATTTTAAGAAGTAGTGCATTATAGGCTATGCATGGTGTTTACATTTTAAATGTGCATAACAATTTATGCAGCTGCCTGAGAAAGAGGCGTAAGTGGTTATGCAGTCAATATAGAAGTTCTAATTAGTAAAATGCATTTTTTTGTACTTTTGTTTATGTAGTTAAACCTAAACCTAAAGTTGCAAATCAATGAGGTACTTATAGAGCAGGGTTTCCAAGGGTAGTTACCTTCTTGGGTAAGATAAATGCAAGATGTGGTTTTACTCCATTGCAAAATTATATGATGAATGTGTCTCCGTTTGGGAACCTCGTTAGCGGGTTATCTACTGAGAACATGTCATACTTGGATGGCAAGAGCAACCAGCTGATAGATGAGGTCATTCAACCAGTTGACCATGATGATATGAATCACCATTCATTCAAGGTGTTCGAAAACAAGTCTATACAGTCAACATCTAGTGAGCTTGTTGTTACTTTTCAAATGCCAAGAATTAAAGGAAACAAAGGAACTGATATTCCGATTTCAAAGAAGTAGATAGCGTAGACTCGATCCCTTGCCCTCGTCAAGCAATTCACATGCAAAGTAAAGTCAGGTGTTGTGAGTAAAGATCCTTGTGCACATGTTACAAAGGTGTGGATATATTATATTGAAAAGCTGGTGTTGGAAAAACTTGATCAGAAAGGTCAAGAAGAGGAGGTTGTCTCCCTTGTCTGCCTTTACATCCTAGTCGCATTGTTCTTTTATCGGGCAATGGGAGACTCCTTGGACGTCACGTATGTTGGTTTGGTGAAGGATTTGGAAACCATGGACTCTATATATTTCCCTGACCTAATTTATGAACACCTGATGGACATCATCAAGACTGTGAAAATAGACAATCTTCTTATCAGGAATTGGGTGGTTGCACTATATACTCTCTTGTAAGTTAGTTTTGTTTTTTTTTAATTTCTTAATCTTTGTCAATAAATCACTTCTATATAATATATAATTAGTTTTTTTTTCTTGCAGCTTTGGTTGGCTGAGCACTCTAACTTAGTTGAGTTATCCGACATTGTTAAGTTCAATCCCAATACTACACCAAGAGTCGCAAGGTGGGACTTTAAAACAATGAAGAGAGTAATGAACAAGAAGCATATTTCAATCTTAGAGGTATTTGTTTATGTCTGTTTTTTTTTTTTAAATTTATGTAAGCATATTACCACTTGATAGAAGAAATGCATAATTAACATCTTATGCAGTTCAAAATGTGAATGCGTAACCAGTTATGTATTATTTAAAAATGAAAAAGAATTATGCAGGTTATATGAACAAAAATATGAATGCATAATAAGTTATGCATGTTAATAAATAAATGCATAACATGTTATGCAGCTCAAGTTGTGAATGTATAACCAGTTATACATTATTTAAAATGGCTGCATCACATGTTATGTATATAAAAAATGTTGTTATTTTTGTTATGCATTTCCTGATGAGTGTTATGAATCATGTTATAGTTTCAGGATAACTTTAGAGATGAGTATAGTGTAATCAAGTTGGTACTCTGCGAACTAAGAGAACCAAGAAAAAGGGAAGAATTGCTTATTCTCATTGCAGTACATATAGATGAGAACGAGGACAAGTTTGAAGAAGCGTTTCAGGATACATTACACATCATTGAAAACCTGAAGAATCCCGATAGTCCTGGAGTAAGGTTGAAGAATGTTCAAGAAAAGCTAAACGACATGAAACAGACTCAGGAGACATAGAGATAGAGTGGAGAAGAATTCAATTCTCAGTTGTATGATTTTGTGATGATGTTGCTCGTTGAATCAGACATAGAAGAGGTGCATGTGGAATCGTCAGATGGCCCTAACGTCGATGTATCATCAGCCGAGCCTAGCATCTCACTGAGTCAAAATTTGCCAAGGAATGCGACACTTATTGAACTGGTATCTTCAACTGAACCACCTACACAAGAATCATTTCCAAAAGTTACCATACTTGATAGCCAAGACCATACTGCTAGTAAAGGACTCCATTTTTCACCTTTCAAGTTCATGGACATGGAAAAAGATTTTAATGTCTTCATCTATAAGGAAGCAGAAACATTGTCGTTGTTTCATGAGTTGGACTAAGTTTTAATGCTTCCCTTCCTAGACCATGCCATGGACATACCAACGGAACAGAGGGAATGTCGATGGTGAGAGCTTGGTAAGTACATGTACAAACTCAGATCCTGACTCTCAGGTGCTACCAATTCCTCAATGACAGCCTAGTTCCCGTGTGTCCTTGATGTCTTAGTATGTTAGTCAGTTTTTCTATTTAATGAACAATGAATGAATGTGAGCAGACAAGTTTTGTGTTATCTTATTTGGTTAATCAGAAGAGGTGGACAGATTTTGTAGTTGAATGTTTTGGATATTTTCAAAATAAAATCCACATTTGTATTTTTTGCATTATAATAAATTTGTAAGTCACTCTCTAGAAGATCAAATTTGTAGTTGGCTGAGGGCCTTCACCAAGTTAACGTTAACGACCAGATTTTATGTTGGTTGAATTCGTTACCAACATCGCACCTATCACCTTAACCGGACAACTGTTCTGCTGATAGAACCCTCTACCGACTAAGATTTAGAGGATAAAACTCTTAACCATCAAAACATTGGGTGATAAAATTTATTTCCAACGACATCAAACACCTCCACCAACTAACTGTAATTCAGTAACTTACAACATTTTATAACTTCCCACGCCTACCAAGGATGTATTAGTCTTCAGAAACAAATAATTTTGTGGATGAAATGTTTCAACAACAAGTGTTTTATGCTTTTACCAACGACAGATAGTAGTTATCGGAAAATTGTGTCGACTAAAACTGTCATCGTTTTATTTAGTTGAAAGATATCTCTTCCAAAATAAAAATTTGATAATTAAAGGAAACAATTAGTTTCTATATACATAAAAATGAACAATAAACTTGAAATATACAAAATCCTACTCCTTGCACCTTCTCATTGTTGTATAATAAGTCATATATAATGTATCTTCTTAAGTAGTCACCAATGTGAAACTCCATCATTTATGAATAACCAAAGGACCATATATTATTCTCAGAATGAATAAGGGATGAAACTAAACCAACTAGATTAAATTAACACAAACCCCAAAAATCTCATATCTAAGTGACTAAATTTAAGATAAACCAACAACACCCAAATGATTTACCTAACTGATTCTGCCTACTTTTAAATTCCACAATAAAACCCTTACAATCAATACAACCAGATTTGAAATATACAGTAGCGAGAGACTAGTTTTATAGGGTTTATAAAGGAGAAAATCGACATCTCTAGGGTTTGAAACCAAATTCAGGATACATGAACATTGAGTCTAATTTCATAAAGATGAGTTTTGATTTGTGAGATGAGTTAAAGCGATCTCACAAATTAGATTCAGTTAAAACCCACATCGGAAAAAAAAGATTTTAACAACTTAAACTCAATCTTACCAAAAACAATCTCCTAAATCAGATTTGTATGAGAGATCTCACAAACTAGGTTAAATTTTAGAAATATGGCTTTTGATTTTTAGGGATCCAGTGAGCTTTCAATGGATATCGATTTAGCAAAACGATAGTAAGAAACGAAAAGAAGATAACGAGTGTTGATGGTGGATTTTAGTTCAGGGCAAAATCATCCTTCCACTTGAGTAACTTTTGCATTGTTACGAAAAGAAAATAACGACAACATCATCCTTCCACTTGAGGTTAGTGATATTTGACTTGAACTGTTTCATTCCATAATGTATCTTTCAAGTCGTGCATATTGAAAACAAAACTGCGAAGCATGAATGAAACTCTAGTTAGACATAGTATTAAGGAATACAATACGAGGTTTATTGCTTAACCATTAAACTTTGTAGATAAGACATCGACATAATCGTTTGAATGCTATTGTGATTATGTATGGGTATAAGGTGAAGATTTCATCCTAGGAAACAATGTTTTACATTTATTTTAAGGAAGTAAATTCATGAACTTTTTTTGTGAATCGAAAAGGAATTCTACGGGCATTATTGGTATTGTTATTCATTGCATATCTTGTGAACAACCAATATGTGTGATTAATATAACCGCTCATGACTTGTTTATGTTCTTAGTAAAACTATTCACAAAGGACTGACTTTGTGTATGACCGACTCTGGGTAAAGGGGAACCGATCCTAGTAAGAGGTGCAACACATCAAAAAGGAGAATCGATCCTTGTATGAGGTGCATCAAGTTTTTAGCAAAAAGGGGAACCGATCCTGTGGACATGTGCAACACGTTTTTAGGCAAAGGGGAACCGATCCTATGGACATGTGCAACAAGTACAAGTTAGATACCATATATATATGGGGAACCGATCCTAGTACCTAGTCAACCGAATTTTTGGAAAGCTAGTGTGACTATGCACAATACTCACATGGAGGTAGAACCGTGAAACCCATGATTTGTGATTGAGTGTTCTTGATCAATCACATGCTTCTTGAAAGTCAGATGAACCAATTCTAAACTTGTTTGGAAGTGTGGAAAATCGGTTTCAAGGTTGTAAGTATGAAAGAGGACTTACAAAGTAAGGATGTCGACATACTTTGAACATGTCAAGTAAACGCTAATCTTTTGTTCCTTAATAGATAAAGGAAGAAAATCCCCCGGCCAGATCGAATAAAATAAATTGAGAATCTTTTATTTAAGGTTTTTAATTTTATTTTAGGAAAATGAAAATTAGTAATGTGCATTTACTAGTTAGAGATTTTCCAAGAGATTTTCGATCATTATTTGGACAAAGCATTTTCAGGAATTATGGAAACCGAATTTGAAATATATTGCATATCTTGAGAATATTTTCAGTTTTGGAAATTCCTTGGTGTCCAAACTTCCTTGGTCTATAAATATGAAAGTTTGCATTTCAAGCAAACTAATCCTTCGTAGTTGTTACTGGTGAAGCCGCCTATTCGGAGAGGAGAGTAACCTAATTAGGCGAAATCTCTTACGACCGCTCAGTTTAAAGTCTTCTTTGGGATTGAGAATCTCTATTAGTACCGTTGGTGGGAAACTAGATAATTGCGGTTTATCTTTTGTTTTCGATTGATTTAATTGACTAACGGTGGTTGAACTTTGATTGCACCTAGTTTGTTAATGCTTGAGAAGCTTCTCTTCTGATATAAGATTCACTCAAACTAGATCGAAGTTTCGACGGGGATATTTAGACTGTTTGTAGTTCTAAAGACGTCTTGTGATAATCCATTGTTAACAGACTCCGTTCTGTGCGTGATTGATCACAAGAGATTCAAGTTGATTGTGTGCAGGTGTTTATTGAAGATCTAAGAAGATTTGAAGACAAAGAAGATTTTGAAGATTTTTGATTTGGGATTCATAATCTTTGGTATGCACAATACTTGTTTCGGTATAGAGGATCCAACTATAATCGGTTTATCCTTGTGGTAGATTAGATTGATTAGTTGTGTAGATCGGCATCAATACAATTCTTTGTGATTAAAAGTATTGATTGCAAAAGTTGATAATAAGAGGCGTGGGAGATAAACATAAGAGCCTTTTGTTGAAACTCAGGTGAACTATAGGTTTAGTTGCAAAGGAATTGTTGGTCTCAACTATACGAACTAGGTGTTGGTTTTGATTTTGGTCTATAGTTGGTTAATCTTTGAGAGTATTCAATTCTGGACAAGGTCTCAGGGGTTTTATGTATTTGCGGTTTCTTCGTTAACAAAATCTTGTTGTGTCTTTTACTTTTCTATTTCCGCAATTATAATTGTTTTTATTATAATTAGAAGTAAAATACACAAACGTTAATTCCTATTTACTTGATAAGTAATCCTATTGTGTTTGGTTAAGTCCGAACCTTTTTATCAAGTAAGCATACTTCGTCTTTGTATTGTCTCGATCTCGTATCTATAGACGATCACACGAAGTGTGAACCGATTTGTTGTATTGTCTCGACTCAGTCCATAGACAATCACTTTCGGAGAAAGGATTTATAGGTGGAAAAGTTTTAGATTGAGGAATATTTGGGTACCCTCGTCTTTTCACCAAGGTAGATTCCAATATGTATAAAATTTTCAAGCTCCTTCTAGAAAGAAGGTCTTTCATGCAGTTTATTAGGGCCATAAACGTTGGTTATCACCCATTCAAAATTATCCATCTTATTTTTATAAGAGATGGATAGGGTGTAATCTCCGACAAGAGAATCAGTAACCTCAAGGAAATATGTATCCCATAAAATTAACATACGTACCTCCAGAGCTTCCAAATGATTGTTGATCAGACCATCCATAATTTTGTTCCCACAAATATGTTGTATATCAAAGTAGGTGCAGTGCATCATTTTTTCTCTTGTAAGATAATATTAGGTTCTTTAGTAAGCTGGATCACCTTTTTCACAATATTGATTTTGTAAGTTGAGCAACTCCCTCTAACATTTCGATGATAAGATTTGTAAACTCTTTTAACAATGCAGTACCCATCTTCTTGCTTGATTTTCTAGGAGTAACTTCTGCATTGTGTGCACATCTTAATTAAATTTTGATTCCCAGTCTCTTATATTCCCTTATCAGCTTCTTCAGTAGAATGTGGAGAGTAATACGATCTGAAATTGTATCTATATGCGGGGTAGCATCATCTGTAATTTCTACCAAATTAGGTTCAGAACCAGGTGGGTAGAGAGGATTATCATAGGTAGAAGAAGAAGTTGTGTCTGTCTTATCATCCAACTGAACAATAAAGGTATTTAAAACCATTTAAAGGAGCAACTTTAAATTTAGGTTCATGAATATCTTCCAGAGTGATAATTGCATGTACAACAAAATCTTTCTTCAAGGGAGATGGAAGAAAAGTTTTTTGAGTTGATATTTTTAAGATGGGCCCTTCTAAAAATATTTTTACCATCAGAAACTGATTGGTGTGGTTCGGCATAATTTTGAAATTAATTCCCAGCTAAACACCTAACATGAATAGTCTGTTAACTTTTTCTAATAACCCACATATTGGTTTTACATAAAACCGAAAAACAAAAAGGTATTTCCCCGTCCACTTCCTATGTATATCAACAAACTTTTTATGGGTATAGTTGGTTTCTACGTTTAATTAACAAATTTATACCGATAATAACAATTTTACATGAATAGGTTTCAAGGTCGTAATAACTTCTTTAAACATTAAAGTTACCTTGTTTTTTCCCGACTAATAAAGATGATACCCTTATTATTCTTATGTCTTCGGACATAGTCCATATGAGAATTAATGTTCTTGGGTATTTTAAAAATTTACATTTGATGCGTGGACGAGTATTAAGGACATGCTTAACAATAATGGATCTAGCAGATTGATTCACTGTCTTGCCCTTCTAAGTTATTAGTCTAGTATCAATGGAATGCATGATCGACTTAAAAGCTTTATTTTTATCTCTACCCAACAATTATGCTAAACCATTGGTATGCTAAACCAGTTATCCATATTTTTTTGTGATTACATGAGCTGATTATGCTGAGTACTAGATTTTGGTTTATTCTTAATCTTTAAAAGTTGATTCTGAAGAAAATTATGTTCCTATCAATATTTCAAAATTCAACTCTATTCCAATGGTTGGTCACTGCAAAATTTTGCTTTATCGCCTAATGATAAGACGCTTTTCAGAATATTCTAACTAATATGCGAATCAACAACAAAATAATAAGGCTTCACGTCTCAAAACCCAATCATTCAGCATCACGTCTCACAAAAAAAAAAGCATATTTTTCTCTAGCGCCTAATGGTTGGTCGCCTAGTGGTATTTCATTTGGCGCTTCTTGTAATAATCTTGAAGTGGTTAAACGATGAGTAAAAGTGACGTGGTATCATGGTGAATGTGATACATCCGTAATAGTACTAATCCTAAGAGCGGATCCTCAAATATTTTCTTATGTGGATGTCCAGGAGAACATCCTTTGAACCAAAATCTCCTTAATTTTAGGAAGTTGAATGAAACTATCTCTAATGGGATTCTTTTTCATTGAAAAATTTAGACACATGTACAACAACTATTTCTTTACCAATTTTATTTTTATTTGCGAAGTTTTTTTCACCGAAAATAACCAACTTTCACATTTTTTAAAACACAAAAATATCATTCACATCCTCTAAGATATCCTCTGATTTTAGCAGTTCTCATAAAAGATGTCTTAATAACCGCATTCCAACTCATCCACACATTCTCTTTATATCTCTGTTCCAAAGGAATTTTAGATAAAAATTGGATATATCCTATCTGGCCGTATATTTAGGAAGTTAATATCCTCCCGTTGGAGATGATCTAACAGCAAGGGCCATGGTATGAGTGTTTTTAACACTCATTCACTTCCCAAACCAGTGAGTGCCAAGCTGAATGAGGGGCGAGCAAATTTTATGGTCTAAGAGGTTGATGTTCAGCCATTTCTTTTATTTTTTATTATTAAAAAAATACAAGCGGCTACATATTAGCCGTTTTACCTTTTTATTAGGTTATTCAATTTTAAAACTTGTAGAGGGCCACCTTAAAGAGTTTTAAATTAATAAAACTCTAAAACTATACCTATGAGGCATATGCTTTCAGCTGCTCACTGATTTTCAGCCGCTTAGTGAAGACTGTCGACCACTCACTCGTTCTAGTGAGTATGTGAGTGATTTTGGGAGAAAGTGGGGAGGTTCACTACCCATAGTGACACCTAATTTGTTCAAATCCAGTGAGACTTGATCACATTGAATGAATACTCTCACTCCATAGACCTTGCTCTAAGACAGTTGATTAGCTTGTCCATGACTCTCAAGTCTCAATAAAACAATTTTACGAGAAAATAGTATAAGAGACGGAGTGAGGAGTGTCTAGAGCAAACGATCAATATGCATTATGAGATTAGTACTTTTTGATTATCTGTTCTAAGGCCTATTCCTATGCACATGCTAAAAAAATGGTGTTTGGCATGCCAAACCATTTGCGCCGCTATGGGGAAACCGCTGAGCGATCGAATCCCTAGCGAGCGATATTGATAATATCGCCAGCGATAAAGACTTTATCGCTCAAAATTCACTATATCGCTGTCGATATAATCAATATCGCCGCCGTTCGAGTTTCTGACGCCTATAAATATCGCAACTATACTCCCACCTCTTCTAAACTCTTCTCAATTCTTCTTATGAAAACCTTCTGAAAACCACTGATTTTCTTTAAACTTTGGTTCTAAAACGATTATCTTAAACAGATATGAAGAGAAAAAAAAGAAACAAAAAAGGGAAATATCTACTAGTACGGCCAGGCAGTGGAGTAAGTTTTGTTGTGGATACAAACTATGAGTTTAATAATGTTAGACTAGTAGCCGGTGAAGGTGTATTTCTAATCACCTTTACGATAATGAGGGGCGATGTAACGCTATACATCTAAGAGGTGGATGGACCGAGTTCGTACAATTTTTCAATTAATTCCTCCCGTTGTTCAAGAGAGAGTGAGAAGATATCCTTGGCGACATCTATATCAAATATAACCTAGAAACCATGTGGACTCAAGGTGTTCAAGTTATATTAGAACGATGGTGGAAGACTACAAACACGTTCTTTTTCAAGGACTTTGAATGCGGTAAGTCAGGTCTTTTCTAGTAATTTAATTTTTTAGATTATGTGTTTTGTTTCATAAAAATCAACAAATTCTAATTATGAATAATTATTGTTAATAGGAGTTACACCGATAGATTTATACATGTTAACTGGAATTCCTCGCCAAGGGAACTTACTTCCATTTAATAGACTAAAGTGGTTATCAGAAGATAGATGGAAAGAAAGACTTCCTTTATACTCAAATGAATTAGGAGGCAATCCTACACATAGACAATTAAAAGCGTATGGGTTGAAGGTGTCTGGGTTGAAAATTTTTTTCCAGCGTTATGCCGTAAGAATGAATGAAAACAGGGCAGCTGGTAATCAATATTTGATCCCTGACCATTTTGAGGAGCTAGAACGTCTGTTTGTATTGTGGACACCGGGCCAATGAAACTGTTTCCAAATGCTAGCTCGGTGAGTGTTAATTGGGTTTCTCGAAGCATTAGAAGATTTAGAGCAAGCACCAACATATGATTCGGGACTGCGATTTTATCGAGATTTACATTGCCCTAAGTGATAACTCCGACGTGTGATAAAGATAGTTTTAATGCTTTTTGGGGTGTTCTGGAGGTAAGAACCAATCTTTTTCACATTATGTATTTATTTTTCATTTTCATATGGAAAATTAATTAACCTGCTGAATGTTATTATTTTCAGTATTGGTGGTATACATATTTCCGTGTTTTAACCTTGTCTTAAGAATTAAACCATGTATTTCCGATCATACGGAAGTATGATTCTCGAGAATTGGGAAGCCGCACGTATTGAAGATGGTCAACATGCTGCTATTGTTCATAAGATTTAGCAATTGAGTAGAACAAGCCATAACCTTATCTCATGACCTTATGAAGCGAGCTCGTAGTTCCAAGAAGAACTAGGTCAGACAATGGTAGAGTTAAGCCTTAGAAGGATGGTGTTATACAGCCATATTTCTAAGAAGGGTGTTTGGTATTATGGTGAAAGACGACTTCTTCTGTTTCAAAGGAGATTAGTGATAGCTGTCAACCCTTATCCTAGTGCTTGGTATTATGGTGAAAGACAATGGTAGATTATGATTCTCTTATTCAGGGAATTCAGAATATGCACTTGGAACAGATGCAAAGATTGAGGAAAAGCATGATGTATGACATGAGTCCCAGTGTTGGAGCTGGTAGAGGATTGATTCCAGTGTTGGAGCTGGTAGAGGAATGAGGAAGTCAAAGAAATCGAAGTCATCAAAGTCGTGGAAGTCAACAAAGTAGTGAAAGAAGATTGAGACGTCGTCATATGGAGGAGGTCATAAAGTTCAACTCCAAACATGGTGTTAGAAAGTCAAGCAAGACATGGTGTTGAAGAAAACATTGGCATGGATACAACTCCTACACGTATGTTTAGTCATTTGCAAACCGACATACCGACTCTGTGGTGGTGTGAACATGGAAGTAGTTAGGATCTCAGTATACCCCAATTGCCTCAACCTCATCAAGATTTCAACCATTCCAACAACAATATCAATCACACGTATTTCAAGATTTGTATAATGATCCCATACCCCGTACTCCTATCGCTTATCAAGGTTATGGTAATCTCGATGAGACTCAACCACCAAGTTAGCCAAACCGTCACCTTAACTAGTTTGTTGAACAACTCTATGGATCCAGAAAATGCAGGCAATTGGATCTTTGGTCCGAGAGAAAATGGACAAGGAAATTAGTAGTTAAAATGTTTTCTTTTAGTTGAAATGAAATGTAATTTTGTTTTTTTAGATTAATGGAAACTATCTTTTAAATTAATATTCAGATTAAAACCAGATTTACATTTCATTAAAAAATTCACCATGATAGTAAGCGGGAATTAGATCAATTAAAAAGAAAAAGAAAAGATGATTTTGAGCAGGAGTCGCTCAGTCGATTTTGTAACACTAATAATAAATACGGCCTCTAAGAAGTTATACCACAACTATCAGTGGGTCATCCACTTTTCTCCGGGAGTGGGTATGTGGAAATACGCTATCATGATCCATGTTGTTTTCTTCAGAGTCAAATCCACTTCGGTTATGCACTATGCATGGTGAAATGAATTTGAAGTTGGGTTGGAATTGGTTGAAATCGTGTAGGGGAAATTGGGTTGTTAGATGAAGATCTCGATAGCGATTATCATACTAGCGAGCTATAGCTTGACTATCGCTGGCGATTTGAAGACTAACAAGCGATATTTTGACCATCGAGCGACGAAGACTCTATCGCATTCTGAGAAAACTCTATCGCATTCTGAGCGATATTTTGACCATCGAGCGACGAAGACTCTATTTTGACCATCGAACGACGAAGAGGCCTAAGACGGTTGATTAGCTTGTCAATATCTGTTCTGGGAAAAGTAAACTAGATTAGTGTCAATATGCATTCTGAGAAAAGCACTTTTTGATCAACGGTGGTGAGATCTGGCTTTCCGGAATATAAAACCATCTCTTCTTCTCTTATTTTACTTGTTTTTTTTTCTTTCTATGAGAAATTGAGAATTTGAGAGAGAGCATTTGTAGAGAGAAGAAGTAAAAACCAGAGAGATTGAGATTCAGATTCAGAGAGAGATTAAGAGGTGTTTGGCTCCTTCTGTGCTTAAGGATTTAGTAGAAGCAAAACCAGTTTCTGAAGAAGAAAAACAAATAAAAGAAGTTATTATTGGAGCAAATTATAAAATTAGTCCTTCTTTACTTCCTCCATTCAAATCATCTTACACTTCTCAAGAGGAGGAGGAAACATGCAGTAAATATTATGGAGGTGCGAGACTTATTCTCACTTCTTCTTCTTCTTTAATCACGACTCTTATTCCACCATCATCATCACCAATTTCTATTAACATGCCTGCTGCTGCTGCTACTCCTCAAGGTTTGCTTTTATTTCTTTCTTATTTTTCTTTTGAGTTTTGGTATTTATTAAATTTTGTTATGATGATAATGTACTGTTGATCAAGGGTGATGAGAAATTGAGAACATGACTACTGTAAATTAATACATATTTAGCCTAATTTACATTCTTCTTGTGAATGCATGATGCTTGATTTTATTTCTCAGTAATGTTGCTTTGTTATTACTTACTAAGTAGTATATATCCTTCAATGTGTTGGCTCCTAGCTGAGACCAAGTATTCTAGATGATTTTATGGTATTAATTATAGAATGGATGATGATATGGACCCTCCCTCCATTTTTTCATGGATGTATTACTTATGTCAATTTGTATTGTTTATCAATTTTTTGATGTGGATCTGAACTTTACATACCTGTTCTCTGGTACTTATTATAGAATGGATGATGATATGGATCCTTCCTATCTTATTAACTGCTTTGATGTATTACTTGTGTCAATTTATATTGGTTATCAGTTTTCGAATGTGGATCTAAACTCTACAATTTGTTCTCATATATGCAGCAAAAGAGGATCGAAAGGGTGATGAGAACCTGTCTACTGAAATCGAAGCCACTGCTGATGGTCAACAACACTTGAACGAGAAGAAGAGGGACGGACAGGACGACATGAGTGATGTTCAAACTTCAACCAAGAGGAGGCGAACAAGTACTACTTACGTGCTTAGGGAGGAGGAGAAGGGGCAACAGAGAATTGAGGATTTGGCAGACAGCAGCAAGTTAAAGGAAACGGTTGCTGAGGAAAAGATTGACATACCTGGATGTACAGTAGATTCATTCACTAAAATTGAGCCCGGTGGCTTACCAACTGCACGTTCTGCTGATTCTGCATTGGATATAAGTTTCCGAAGTGAATCCCTTCGTACTGCTTTTCGTGAAGATTATGATGCCAACAAAGAGAAAACCACGATGCCTCCAATCATAGATTATGCCACTGCATTGATTGACCATAAATACAATGCTTTTGGTTCACAACACGTCAATATGTTTGAAGCAGCGGATTTGTTGAAATGTATCGCCAACGTTCATCCAGTAGATCAGAGGTCTGAACTAGAAAGAGAAACGGGCATGTTCTGTAGGGACTGGCTCACCCACCCCCGAGACCCCTCCATTCGGTATTTGGATATTTATTTGAATCCTTTTTGTGACAATGACATGGAGAAGGTCTACCTATCGGATATTTATGTGCAAGTTCAGAAACTAGTTCAGGCATTTGATGAGAATACGGTTGAAAAACTCAAACACTTTATTGACATGTTGCCAATGACAACGGAGGTGTTCAACTATGAGATGAATTGGGCGGTGGTTGACAAGGTGAGGCTTCTCTTCTTTTTGTAGTGGTCTTTCTTTTCGTATTCGATCCATACATGTAACCTTTACTCGATAAGTGTTGCTCTTTTTTATTTTCCCATTCTTCTGAATATGTTCTGGTTTACCCTGTACTTCACCTGCAGTATGAGCTGCATGAGAAAATAAGGCCATGGATTTCAAATATTGCAAAAAACTCAACAGAAGAAGAGGCAGATGACTTTGTTTCTGATGTTCTGGAATCTATCAAAAAGGATGGTTCTGCATTATCAATTCATACTAAAATTGTGTCCTTCATATTGCTCAATGAAGTAGAAACCGAAAGATTATTCCCGAAGATATGGGCAATGCTCAAGAAGCTCGAGGAAGGTACGTCCTGGATGCAATACCCACCCATGAAGGAATATTTTCAATTGTTTTTTCTTTACTTATCTAATGGTAGCCTTTTGTCCCCATCCCTGAGTGTTATTGCTTGATTTTGTACCACTGCAGGTGCTAGCCGTGTTCCTAGCCATGTTCCCAGTGTTGGCCAGGGTCCAGATGATGTAGGGAAAAGCAATTGTGCTGGAAATGAGATGAAAGAGAAGATTCGTGATAGCGGCAATCATCATGAAGTTTTAAGTTTCTCGGAGACAGTTGATGGAGGGAAGCCTGTTCTTGGGGTCGAGAGTTTCAATGGCACACCTATAACGAAAGAGAAGTTGCTCTCTCTTGAGATTAACTGGGCAGTTTTTGACCAGGTAAGACTCATTCCTTCGTGTTTTTTCTTTCAATATATTCTGTTTCACCAGCTTGTTCCGTGCATCTTGTTCTACACAAATGGATAAGCCTCTATTAGCTGTGGAAACAGCAAGAATTTGTTGTTTCTTCTTCCCCTTCTTCCTTTTACAAGTTATTGCATGAAAAACTTGCATTAAGTTGTCCGTGGTCGATCCTTCAGATATGATTTGTGGCCCTTAAACCTCAGTACATTCAGGTTGTGTGGGTTTGATCTTCTGATATGTTGACCCAGGCTGCTGTTCTTTTACAATCTTGGTCTGAATTTTCATATAAACTTAGTTTTTTTGTTTATGGGTGTTCACATTTTTTTTGTTTTCACGTTTCTCTTTCTGGACGTAATAATTTACAGCATGAGTTGCACGAGACAATGAAACTGCGGATAAAAAATGAAGTTATGAAGCTTCTTAAGAAGGAAAAGGCCAGTGTGGTTGATCAGGTCATTGACGGCATCAAAAAACAAAACCGCCCACTCCAAATGCTGGAGCTGCTTGAACCCTCATTGGACGATTATACTGAAATGGTTGTCCGAATTCTATGGAGGACGCTTCTCATACTAGTGAAAATATTTGAGACAGGTAGGAATCACCAAGGCATGACATTCCCTGACGTTTGTCTATTTGGAGAGAACTGTGGTCTATAAGGTGTTTCTTCAATTTTTCTGTTTACGTCTTACTTAAATATGCTATCTATCTCTAAGACATTAATTTTCTCCATTTTTGGAACTGGATTTTCAGCATTTCCTGAATCCATTTCCAGTGCTAATCCAACCAGCGAGTTGTCGAACATGGAAGGGAAGACCTTTATGCCCTCTAAAGACAACTTGCGTCAGCAAGATCCCGTCTGGAACAATAAGGAGAGTAGTGATCGTGCTGGAAGTGTGATTAAAAGGAATAGAGGCTACAGTTATCCATCATTTTGGCTCCAGAAAAAAATGCTCGACTTTAAGACGCTTTGTGAAGGAAACCGGTTAGCGAATGCGATTCCGAGGAATGTAGAGAGTGTATCCTCTTATGTGGTTGATTGGGCTGTGTCTGACAAGGTGAGATTCTTAGCCTGTCGTGTGCATAACTTTCTCTGCTTAGGTTTATACGAGGCAGAATGAAACATTATTTAGCATTTTTTTTCTTGCCTGCAACAATACCCGTATTTTAATGCAAATTTCTCCAATTCTTTCTGATTTGTAGTGTATCTTATACTTGAAATTTTTTGATTGCATTTTACAATGTTGGCTTATGGATTTTGCTGTCAGGAAGAGTTGCATAAGAAATTGAGACCATGGATTTTTCGTGAGATTAGGGAGTTTGTTAGACAGGAAGAAGCAGCTACTGGTGTTGTTAACAATATTGTGTCGAGAATCCAAGAACATGCTAGTGCAAAAGATATTTTGGAGCTGGTAAAGCCTAGTTTGGGTAATGGATCTGCGAATTTTGTGCTACACTTGTGGACGAAGCTTCTCTTTTTTGTTCAATTAGCAGGGACTACAGGTACCACCTTGAGAATGGCTTTTATGTTTTCCTATACAGATTGTCTTTTCTTCCAACCTGTTGTTATTTTTGGAATGTAAGACACAAGGGTTGTACCTGTAGGAAGTTCATTTATGTCCTAGTGCTGAATCCGTATGCAGTTTGGACACAAGGGTATTACTCATGTTCTTCATTCTGTCTCTGTACCAGGTCTTGATCCCTTCACGGCTATTGACAGAGAGAGGTTAGCAGGAGAAAGCGTGAAACTTTCACAGTATGGTGACAGGTATAGTCGAAACCGTCATTTCATGATGGTTGCGTTTGACTACGAGAACCTTCTCAAACTCAAACAGGTTAGCGAAGCAATGCCGAAAACAAAGGAGGAGCTTTTCTCTTATGAGATAAAGTGGGATGTTTATGAAAAGGTGGGCTAAGATTGAACTTGGTTATACCTTCACACCTACTGTATACATTGTGATTTTTTGAGATGTGTGGTTTGCATGTTTTGCTTACTACTTGTTGACTTTGGTGACAGCATGGGCTGCAGAAGAGCATGCGTAAAGGGATATGGGTAGAGACATTGGAGCTCATTCGGCAGAGAAAAGAATGTATGCTGGTCGATGAACAGATCATGTGGAGCATCTTTGATTATCATGTTTCAGCATCACAGAGGGAGTTCAGTGCACAGGAAGAAGCTATTCTGGTGTTTGAAGAAATCATGTCAAGGCTTCACAAAGATCGTGCTTGCCCATCCGAAATGGTGAAGTATCTTGAACCCATATTTGGCAGTGGGTCTGAAAAGTTTGTGATGAGGATGTGGTATGCTCTTATCTGCGGAGTCAAGTTGGCTGAAGCCCGTGTTGAAAAGAAGTGCAAACGAGGATGGGAGAGTATAGTGTTACTACCTGCACAGGGCGAAGACACAGACTTTTGACGGATTTCCTGTGTTCGTCGGAGTGTTTTATTTTACTCTTACTAGAACATTATGATGTCCTGTTGTCATCCATTACTGAAAACACGTTAGTCTAAGCTTATGCGTTTGGGGTTTATATTTTGTCATTGCTCTTTTGATCCTCTCCCAAGTGATTTATGGATGTATAGAGGTAAAGATATTTCCCACTTCGAATTCCTTCCATTTCTTCCATGTTAGATAGGAAAATATGTTGAAATTTATTTTAATTTAAGACAAATTCCATAGCTATTGTGCGATACAAAATACGCTTGTGTCTCTCATAGCAGTGCCGATTACACATGGAGTACTAATACTGTACATGAATTGTCGAGGCCAAGGATTCAATTTCTACCAAGGACTCTTGAATTCAGTTCCTCATGGACCCATATTGCGAAATCGGCACAGGGAAATACTCCTATAACCTATTGTACTTTTACAGATTCATTAAAAATTTACTGGGGAATTTATTTATTTTTTGAAAATAACAAAATATATTACTAGCAAGAGACTAAATCTGCAGATTTAGACTCTTATGGAATCAACTCTATTTGAGTTGTCCTTCCGATGACTAAATCTGTGAGCTTCTTCGGTGGAAGATACATAATTAGTGTTCATATTACAGGTATCATAAGCTTTGACATGTCAAAAACTATTGTTGGAATTAAAAAAAGTGGTGCTTCAGCAAAATAAGTAATATGTTGAGATGAGTTTCTCCCTTTCATATCTAGCATGTCAGTAGCTTTGTTTGCTTTTCGATCCACAAAATGAAATCCCCCCAAACAGATAAATTTATCTGCCAACTTCTTAACTTCATCTAAGAATGCGTCACATTGACATTTGATTGAGTTTGGTTTGCCTTGTAAGTACTTTATAGTGTTGTGGTTGTCTCCTTCAATAGCCACATTTTGCATATTGTTTGTGATGGCCCATGTTGTAGCTACATCTTCAGCTTCTTCTGCTGACTTTGTCCTGCAACTGCCCATTCCTGCGCCTTTGAAGGTACCTATCCAATTTCGCAAAATAAAGCCAAAACCTGCATTAGTCTTAGCAGATTACCATGAAGCATCATAATTTAGTTTGTAAAAGTTTGTAATTGGAAGTGTCCAAAATAACTGAGCTTGTATTGTGTTACTAATCTGAACTATGACTGACAGTTGTGATATTAGGTGCTAGTAGTTATAATGTCTCGAAATGTCTTGAGCTAATTGATTGGGTGTTCTATTTTTGTTCTCAAAAGACTCTAAGACAACGTTCTTTCCAAATGAACCAATATTTAGTGGCAGTTAATGCCATTGAAATGGAATTCAGGTCACCTACCAACCATTTGTTATACATGTCTAAGAAAGAAATATTTAGCGAGGAAAGATTAGAGAGTACTCCCTGGCAAGGCATTGGATGCAAACTGCTTTCGCATAGTCACATTCAAAAATTAAATGAAAAGTTGTTTCTTCCATTTGCTGGTAGAAGACACATTTCTTTCTTCATCCATAACTAAACCTAGCTTCTGTTTTGTAGGTAGTGCGTAGCTTGTAAACACTTCCAAATAAACAACTTGATTCTTTGTGATGTGTTCATGCTCCATATTTTTCTCCAGAATTTCTTTGTTTTGATTGAGATTAAATTTGTCTAATTTTGAAGCTTAGCATACAAAAACTTCTAAGTAAATTCTCCATTGGTGGTAAGCATCCATTTGAGTTTTTTTTCAAAGTTCCCATGTTTATTAAAAAGGACCTTATGTTCAAAGTTTCTTTGACCAGTGATGTTTCAAAATAGAGTATAACAAGTTAATATTCCACTTCTTTGTTTCACATTCAATTAGGTGTGATACAAGTGTTATATTGGAGTAGGGGATTGAGATATAATCGAGGGACACCAGCGTTGTATGTGGACAGACTCTACATGATAAGGTATAGAAGTAAAACACAAAAATCTCCACCTTGCCCGGGACAACCACAACTACATATAGCTCTTGATGATCTCATGAATTGGGAGTATGCATTTGATGATCAAGGACTCACAAAGGAGTTATTCGTTTTAGATTCTTATTATTTACCCTTATAAAGAAAAGTCAACAAAATCTACAGTTACATTTCACCACTTAATTGGGGCCGTGGAAAATAATTAGGGCCCCTAGCTACACGACAAAAAAGGTCATGAAATAGTAATTGGGGGTTATCCCTTAACCCATTTTTTAAATGGTTAAACTACCCCAAATCATTAGTGTTAATTGAGCTGATTAGTTGTTAATTAGTTTAGTTAGATTAAAATCAAATTTAGGGAAGCCATGAATAATGGTGCAAATGAAGATCCCATTGCTCAAAATGAAGGAACCAACCCCCAAAATAAGGAACCCGAAGCTCAAAACAATCAGGTAAACCTCCTATACTCTTGAAATTGTATGAATGGTGCTCCAAGTGGTCGATTCATGGACACTATGCAACAGCTCAGAGTGAGAGTAATCAGATCGAGATGCCAATAAACTAACGATTCTAATGAGGCGTCAAGTATTTCACACAACAGTTGAGGACTCAAACCTGCAAAAATTGCAGGTTATGAAAAATCGTCAACCAAGTGCGATAAAATTGACGACCCTAGCCAGTTAGGTCACATAGAGTCGTTAGTTGAATTTGTTTAGAGCATGAAGATTCTCAGATAAAATGTTCTTTGCAAAAATAACTCTCAGGGTCGTCATTTTGGTATTCATATAAAATGACGACCCTAACTGTCCATTTCAACTTTACACGAGAGTCGTCATTGCCATATTTATAAATAGTAACGACTCTATCACAGTCTTTTATAATTTCTGATTTTATAGAATTATTTCATTGAATCGTAAAAGGTAAACATCTTTCATAGCGGTACATTGAAGGAAAGGAAATACAATAGATAATAATGGTAGCATATTCACCTCCTAAAGGAATTTCATCATGTTCCGCAACTTCTTCTTCGTCACTTCCAGTAGCAGACACAAAAGGAGAGGATGAAATCGACGAATCCGACGACTCATTACTTTTGTCTCTTGGTTCGTGGATAGAAAAGCGTACCTCACTTGGCCGTTTTCCGCGTAATGGACTGGCATTTAGGTATTTATCGTGTCGGGGAGGTTTGGAAGGAAGAGTTAGCATTGGAAGCTTATCTTTGTTCTTGCTACAATAGGCCAAAGACAAAAAAGTTACCAATAAGATATCATTTTCATTGTGGCAGTTCAAGGATCGTCACAGAAAAATATTAATACTAAACGACCCTTAAACATCCTTAACGACCATAAATTTTGAAATGACGATCCTTAAAATAAAATGACGAAACTATTGCTCTCAGATGACGACCCTTCCTATTTTTTGGGCAGAGAACTAGTTTGGTATCAAATAGAGTCATTGGTATCTTAAATGGGTCGTCAAAATTATAATCGTTAATGGCTTACAAATATATTGACGACCCTAGCATTATTTGGGACAGAAAGGGGGTTTTGCTTAAGATAGAGTCGTTCATATCTAAAAAGTGTCGTCGCAAATAATCGTCAACAGTTTACTGAGTTTATCAACGACTCTAAACTAGGGAAAAAATAATGTTAGGGTCGTTTTCTCCCTCACCCTAATGGTTAACGATTTTTCATGAATTCCACATATAGATCAAAAATTGTTAAGCAACAAAACCTCGTGATTAACGACCCTAAGACTCTGACTGCAATTTTGCAGTTGAAAACATAATTTTTCAATCGGAAAATTAAATTAAACGCAATTCCAACTTAAATTAGGGGTTTTAGTGCACATACCTTCTGATTGGAGCCATATCTTTCTTAGCTTTCACAGCCGTTAATGGAGAAAATGGGGACGACAGAGAGAGGGAGGAGAGGAGAAAAAGAGTTTGGGTTGGAATGAAAATTGGGGACCTATCTAAAGTGTTAATAGGATTTTATGGCTAATTTTTAGAAAAAGGTAAAATGGTATTTTCACGACATCTTTACCCTATCTTTTTTGACATGGGTATAAATTTTATGAGGCACCTAATTATTTTCCACCGCCCAGTTAAGCGGTGTTACATTTCTTTTTTATTTTTATACTTACATTTCCTCGTACTCAGTATTTCTACTTTTTAATTTTCTTTTTAGTATTTCTTTCCTTCCGGTATAAGTCAATCAAAAGGATTCATTCAGAATCATATCGATTCTCTAGCATCTCATCACTAGGTTCTAGGACCATAGCTTAGACTGCTCAATAGGTCATGCCATTATCCATAGGACCATACCTTCTCTGCTTAGTAAAATCAATACTAATTTGACATTTAACAGTAACAACTTCCATGATTAAATAATTCAACAAATACCCCCTTGGCACTTTCTCTTTTTAACTTATCATCCTCTCTTGACTTCCTCTATAAATAAAAACAAACACTATTGTCTCTCATTTCTTAAAGACTACTAGCTTCAGTTTCTCACCACCCAAAACAAACATGGCTTCTTTCTTGATCACCTGCCTCTCTGCTACTGCAAGGAAACCTCCTTCAATTACCCCTGTTTTTCCTAACACTACCAAGTCTACTGTAATGAGTAGTATTAGTAATAACTTCTTCTGTCCTCCTCCAAATCGTTGTGTTTCAGTAGCTGATCCTTCTCTAATGTCCAAATCCACTACTTTCTTTCTACAAACCCCTCTGAAACACAAAAAGCAAGATTATTCTCAGATTTCTTCTGTTGCGGCTAGTCCTTCTGATCTCACTCAAGTTTCTGCTACATTGTGTTTTAGTTTAGCTGGTATATCTCATACAGATCTAGTTAATTTTTTTGTTTGCTTCGTTTCTTATTTGATTTGTGATGTTTTTTTCTTCATGGGTTATGCAGATTTGCTTGATGCAATTGAGACGGAGAGTGAGTATGATTCAGAAGAAGAAGTAGAAGAAGTAGAAGAAGAGGAGAACTTGATGGAAAGATGGACTGCTCGAGAAATTGAAGAAGGTATTGAGCTGAAAATCAACATGCCTGGTCTGTGCAAAGAAGATGTTCATGTCACTCTTGAAGAAACTACTCTTTTGATCAAGGCTGGTAAAGCTGATGAAAACGAGAACCCAGTTGCTGTTGTTAATGGTGATCAAACTGATGAAGAGAATGACATGATGATGAACACCATGATAAGTTTCGAACTGGATCTGGATTTCCTCAAGCTTAATGAAATGAAAGCTGAGATGAAGAACGGTGTTCTGAAGATTTTCATTCCCAAGATCATGGAGGAGAAAAAGGAGAAGACTGTTATGGAAATTCAGGTGGAGTAAGCAATGGGTTTAGAAATGGTGGTTGTTCTTGTTTTTGAACATCTAATGCTCTGTTTTTTTTTCTTTCTTTCTAGATAGTTCCTTTTATGTTTGTTTAATTAGAGGTTTATGAATGCTACTGGGTTTTAGAAAATTTGTGGGTGATTTTTCAAATTCTGATCATCAGTGGTTTGTCCCGAATGTAATCATCCTCAATCTACTATATCAAAGTGTCTTGAATCTTGATTAGTAAATGGAAATCACTGGTTATTATTATGTTCTTTACTTCTCTTCAAAACAATTTGTTACTATAATATAATTGTTGTCGCAATGTCATTTGTCATCCGTCAGTCGGTCATTCGGAAAAAATGGTTGTCATGAAAATGTAAGCTTAGCTACAGCTAGAGCTAGAGAGAGGAAGTGTGTTTCGGTTTTTGTTTTGTTTTATGAGGTGTGAAAAATCAGATTTCGTACAACATCAATTTCAAAGTTATGTTGCATGCATGTGTCTGTGTATTCCGAAGAAAGAAGGGGATTAACAGAGCTATATATATTTTATAATTTCAAAGGCAAAAGCAAAGACTAGCACCAATATGGTAATCTTCAAATTTTGTGTCTCTTACACTTGCTAAGACTCTAATAACAGAACCCCTATTTGAATTCGAATTTGAATTTTGGAATCATTTTTATTTTATTTTGATCATAGTGGTTTTGCTAATACAGAACACAGATTTTTGTGCTTCTCTTTAGCACAGGCGAAGATGATGGTGGTTTTTGAGCCAACTTGATAGATTTTGGGTTACAAATCTGAGTGAAGGGATAGATTTAGGTCAGCATTGCATGACAGGAATGAGACTCTTTAAAGAAACAGCAGTGATAGACACGCCGAGGGATTTATCCAGCAACCTCGGTGCTGTCTCACAAAGTCGCGGGCCCCACTACCAAGGGAGTTTAGCAGGGGACCACTTATTTGTGACGGGTCCCAAAAAATTGTGAGAGAGCACCGAGGTTACGGGGTAAATCCCTTAGTGCATCTATTATTTTTGTTAAAGAAAAGAGAGTGATGTTGTAGACCCACACATTTAATATGGGAACGGAGTCTAAAACATCGTACTTAACCCTCCTTTTTGACTCGGTCTAGTGGAGAAGAGAAGACTCTCACCTTTGATTGAGTTCTTCATCCTCAACCTCATTCATAAAGAACTCTGAAAATATGACTACTAAGAGCAATTCCTATGGAAATGGCTGAACTCAAATATTTTTTGAGCCATGTGGATGGCCAAAACTGGGTTTTCCACTACGGTAAAGCATAGAGCGTTGGAGAAACAGCCGTGCGACGGGGAAGAAAGACTCATACGTTTAACGCGGGCGCTCGGTGGTGGTGGTGGTGTGTGTGTGTGTGTGTGTGTGGGGGGGTTAACGCGGCCGTTAGAAACAAAGTCTCTAACAATCGAATCTCCAACGCCTAGATTTCAACGGTCGAATTTCAACCCTATAAATTCGTTGTATTGATTTCATTTTCAGTTACACCACTACCATTTCCTTCTTCTAAAACTCTTCTGAATCAAATTTTTTTATACAATATGAACATAGTGAGAAGAGCGGTGAGTAATATAAGAAGAAAAGAGATCGGAACAAGGAATCGACACCGTTGCCTCACACAGATGTGTATTTTACTCAAAATTGAGAAGCAGAGTTTGCTTCGCCAAATATAGTTGATGCTCCTTTATTAGTCCCAGATCATGTGTCGGGGCATCGTGAACGGTCTGAGGATTATTATACCACGAGATTTTATTCAGAGTTAAATTCTGTTTATGTTCGTCTACCGCCTGCAGTCCGAGAAAGGGTTGACAGATATCCATGGCGTGCGCTTTATCGAATTAAGCCTAGAAAACATAACAAAAAAATTCCGAAAACAATGGTAGAAAGGTGGTGGATGTCGACGCACACATTCCATTTTATGGATTTCGAAATTGGTAAGTTTTTTTAACTTAAGTTAAATTAAAAATTTTAAATAATTATTAAATAATCAAAAGAATTAATCATAGTTGATATTATACTTGTAATAGGAATTACTCCCCTTGATTTGTATTTCATTATTGGGATTCCAAGTGGAAAGGGAGACCCGCCACCATTCAACCAATACGAATGGATGTCAAATAGAAAATGGGAGTTGCTTTGTCCCTCGTTTTTAGAAACAAACATACGTCGAGATTATAAAGATGTAAAAGGAGGTGGGATTAGATGTTCTCTACCAAGATTTTCCTAACCAAAGCCGAGAAGAAAGAACATGTAGATGACTATGATGAACTCGAAAGGATGCTTATGTTATGGGTACTGGGTCAGGAATTCTTTCCAAACTCAACTTTTGTTGCTCATGTTTTGGTTGGCTTGAAGCATTAGAATCTCGACAAAGAAGCAGATTATGACTGGGGATCTGCAATTTTAGCGGAATTGTACTGTGCGCTGGATAAAGCGTTCATGGGCGATAAAAACTTCACTGGTTTCTGGAGCATCATAGAGGCAAATATCAAAATTATTATTTTTAAATTTATTATGATTACTAAATTTAAATAATTTTTATGAATAAATGAAGATTATTTAATATACTAAAATTATGGAGTAATTTGCAGTATTGGTGGTATACCTACTTCCGTGTTGGTAAACCAATCCTAAAAGACGGGACAGTTAGATTTCCAATGTTGGACATGTATATGAAGGAAAACTTAGACAAGAACACTGGCAGCGACGTCTTGGGTTGCAGTTTTGTTTACATGTTACATCAGATGACTCAGAGCCACAACAACGTAGTTGTTCGCCCTTACGATGGTTTACCTCAATATAGTGATGATGTTGGAGTAAGTATTGTTGATTATTCTAAGCGTAGAGTTGTTTTTTTCAGTCCGGAATCAAAACGAGGGGTTTGGTATATGGGAGAAAGAGTGCAGTACCAAATACAAGGTACATTTGCAGTTGCAATTAACCCGCTACAACATATGCAAACCTCTGCATCAGATTTTTATCGGCTGAGAATAACCGGTTGGGAGAGGTTTGAACTAAATACACAGTTGGATATTAGTGAAGCAAAATATGTCAACTGGTGCACGTCAATTATGAAGCCTGTGATTGAGAAACAGAACATGCACATCTATGGGTTTGATTTCCTAGGGTTATCAATCTTGTCCCATAATCCTAGTATCGTTTCTAGTCAACCACCTCCAGAAGAGCCAAGCTTTATGACTTATCCCGGGACGGGTGCAAGTTCTTCATCATCCTCGTTAAATATACCTGAAATTCGTTGGGAGCTGCAAAGTATTACTTCACAAGGTGAGCCAACCACGATCCCCATTGTTTCCCAATGTATGGACCGTGATTATCCTTATTCCAATGTCCCTGCCAGGGAGGAAGAGTTGCGGATTCAACTCAACGATTTGCATTGGCGGAATCGACAAGTTCCAAGTGCGAAAATGGCATACACACACAATGTATGGATTGACTCTAACTGTAAGTCCAAATGATGGGCAACGTTCACATTCTTCCGATTCCACCAGGAGCAACAGATCATCATGGCACGAAAGTGAAGAAAACAACAAATCACGTTGGCACGAAAGTGAAGAAACAATGGTGCGAGAAACAAAACACAATGTGGTTCTAGAAACACAGCACAATACTACTTCACCACAAATTTTGCATGTATCTCAACCTCAGGCATATAGGCTTGAACCTAGGCGCATTTCATCATAATTCTCGCCCTACAACCGAAATGTTCCCTACAACCCAAGTGAATGCTACACACCAACAACACCACCACAACAAAACTCTTATATGCTTGGAGGACCGAGTACATAGAGTGCATACCAATCGCCTAATTTTGTTCAGCCAGGTCATCCATGTTTATCCCCATTTAGAAATTTACAAACTATGTTGGCTTTGGGTGATTTCCCAGGTATATCCCCAGGTCTATCCCCAAGACTTTCTGAATTATTGGCTCCAGAAAATAACAGTGAGGGAGCTAGAGATGAGCGACGTTAGAGAGATTATTGTAATTTTTAATTCTGTTACATTTGTAGTCTTAGTTTTAAAAGTACGACAGTCTTTAATTAAATAAAATTACATATGTTTAAAAGTAAGCGTTTTACATTGGCTTCACTAAATTACGATGGATTACACATTACATTAGCTTCACTAATGAGAAGAAGTACTAGGTGGAACAACAACACCAAGGAAGGGGTTGAAGCTGTTCAACACCTTAAGGATTTCAAAACATTTGTCGAAAGGAAAAGCCACATTTTTCCATCTTCCCCATTCACCAACGATCTTGTCACCATCTCAGCATTAGTTTCACCTCTCAGTCGATATCGATTTACGTGTATGGTTAAAGCTATAAACTCATTTACTTATTTCTTAATTGTACCAAAATGATGTTCTATGTCAGATATAGAACGACGACTCGGATTACGAGTGTCACTGCAGAACCCATCGTGAATAACCGACCAGAAATTCACCCATGGATAGTTTGCCGACGCAAGCTGAGTAGATAAAAAAATACAGTTTCTGCAAATATATTCATCTTCTTCTTTAGCATACAGAACTCGCCGAACTAACCTGGGCCGAGACATGTACAATCAAGAATTGAGAGTGGAGAGAAGAATGTGTAGGATATGTTAATTTAGAGTTGAAATGAGGAGTATTTATAGAATTCAGATGGAGCAGTTGGCGCCATTGGGTCAGACGTTGGCGTTTCTAGTAAGGACTCTGGTGCTCTAAGTAAAAAATCGCGTTTGTAGTGAAAACACGGGCGTTATTCGTGTTGACGCCAGCGTTAATGGGGATGACGCGCGTCCTTACAACAGAAGCGCGCCAGATGTTCCAACTCGATGTACAAATCAACAGATTCATTTTTCATGTTTGTTCATTCCATAGTGGGAGCAAAATTAACAAACTCTGAGTTTGTTCATCTCATAGGAGTTGCTCTAAATAATAGAAGTGCTAGGTTTCCCCCACAGAAATCCCCCCCGTATTTGACCACCATTAGGTGGCATCAATCTTGTCCATTCATTTGACAAAGGAAGTGGGGCTGGGGAAATGAAGGGGGGCCATTTAGTGTGATGTGTGAGGTGGGGGACAATTGGGGGGGATTTCTTTGGGGAAGCCTAGCATTTTTGACTAAACGCTCAAAAGCTAAACCACATGAAGATTTTCTAGCCCACCAAAATTTAATACTTAATAATCCACCAAAGTTTCAGTATTTCCCTATAATTTGGTATGATTTGCTAGCTTCTTTGAGTCTCTTGCTCATAAATCTCTAAGTAGTGGTTAGTGAATTTGGATTTCTAGTGATTTTTGGGACATGCCAATCGAGATGTAGAAAATCCTACCACTACATCCAGAGGATCTCGAGAACATGCGTAAAGAAGCCGAAACAAAGAAGAGAGGTAGAAGAACGCAAGATATACGTGGTTCGGATGATTACCACGTCCACTTGGATGAAAAGGATGATCTTATTACTCGTTTCCGCATTACAAGTTGTGTGTTTTCTCTATACTCTTGGTGTGCTCTCTTCCTCACTCCTTACTTACCTTCCTAGCTCTCACATGATCTCATATTTATAGTTATGAAAAGGGTGACAAGAGCGACATTACAGGTGTTGGGCCTAATACATGCTCTCCTTGATGTCCTTCCGTGTCTACCAGACAAGCTCATCCGATCTTCCTCTACCCGAGTCGAAGCATCCTGGTCGAGTGGTAACTTCATCCGATGTCGCTTGTTAGGTGGAGTTGATCGACGCCGCCTTTTAGATTCCCGCGAGTCCTACTTGATCGAGTTTCCTTATCTCTTCACCAACCTTGTCGACTGCATTAATTGTCCTCGAACTCCGAAGTCATCACATCGAACTTTCTCCCTCTTTGCACGACTCTCGACTCGTCTTCATTCCTCTTTTCTCGTGGCCTGGATCTAGTGGGGTGATTCGGGTGCTTTTAGTACTTCGCTTCCTCGGCTGGGTCCCTCGACTAGGGATGGCTCCACCCGTCCCTGCTAGCTATTCACACCTACATTTACGCCCTTCTTCCACTCAAGTGTTCGACACGTGGGAAGAAACCGCCTCGCCTTCCCACGCCTTCGGTCGCCGGGTTTCGCGCCATGCTATTTCCCACCTTTTTAGTTGCCGCAACCAGTTTACCACTTCTCGTCAGCTACCACGGCGTAGGTTTATAAGCTCGTCCCTTAAACTCTATTTCCCTTTTACACTCTCCTTTCTACAATTTTGTTTTCTCTTCTCTCCCTTTCTCACTTGCCTTCTTCTCCCCCGCCATTAATTATCTTCTCACGAGTTTCCTTCCTTCCTTCTCCATTATCCCGTCTTCCGTTCTCATACTGCTGCAACTTCCGATTCCGGCTGTAGTTTTGCCCCCTTTGTCGTTTCTTCTACTAACTTCATAGCGTCTTCAACTCCTCTCGATGACTGGAAAAAGGTCGCAGTTGAGTGTGTTTTCCGGGATGAAGACGGCGTATCACTTGATTCCCTCTGGTCTGCTAGAGAGTCCTTCCAAGTCATGATTATCGTGCTCTAGGATTCTATCTTCCCGATAATCCTTCTACGCTTTGTTGTGGGACGACAAGAGAACTACTAAGGACTTGTCGGATGAGCGATCTGCTCAACAGCTTAAAAGATGAGTTCGACCTCCATGGGTATGACGTCAGCCTTGTCGTGCCAAAAGGGTGTTCTCGAAAAGATGATGTTTTGAGATTTCCGTCATTCACTGAGGCGACCCATTGTCACCAGGCAGCTAGAGCCTCGGCCTGCTTTCCTTTGTATGATCCTAGCCGCCATTCCGGTACGAGGCCCTTTCTAAGATTCGCCCGTCTCGCGCCTTGGCTCGGTGGAATGGCAACACTTCCAGTATGCTCGTCCGAGTGGGAGAGGCGTAGCCGAGGAGAGCGTGCTCCTACTACTGGCCTACTTACGATCCTTCCCGAGGCGAGCAACTATACTCCCGCCGCTTTTGCTCGAGTACTCATCGAGCGGGACCGCTACCTAATGGCGATCTTGCTTGGCTTTGTTGCCAGCCCATCATCGCCATAAGACTCTTCCCGAAGGTGTTAGGAGGCTTCTATTGATGAGGATCCCAGGAAAGGGTTCTAATAAGCATGCCGCGTCATACTAACGACGCGGCTTGGATCGGGTTCCATTGGCTATTTCAGGTCCTCTTCAGTGGCAATTCTCTCCTCCAACCAGCTCAGCTCCTTTCCGGTGGTCACATCACTCGGGTGTGGATTTCGCCTTTCTTCTAGCCTGGTGACTGCGATTGGCTCTCATGGCATTCGCGGGGTGATGTTTTAATTTTGTCGTTTTTTCGGACTAAGTCCCGTGGTGTTCCTAACGTCTCTTGTTCATCGGAAGAGATAGGAATTGCAGAGGAGGAGGAGACAGGGAAGGTAACAAATACACTCATTTTTTATTTGACGTATATGTACGTACCTCTATTTGTTAGCTCTTTCATGGCTCCTCTTAGCATCCGGCTCATGTGCTAAACCGGGGTTGACAAGGCCGTACGGAGCTTCGGCGAGGGACGGTGAGGATCCCATGATCGTCGGCTTCATCACATTTCCGAGAAGCGCCTCGTAAGTCTTCTCGATGTTTTCTGCCTACCTTTGTGTGGAAAGCCCAAGGGAGGGCGGAACTCAGCGGATGATGTACTTGCCCGCAGAGACCAGGCTCCCAGGAGATAACTAATAAGGAATTGTTCTCGTCGATGGCGTTAGTATTACCTCATGTCTGATGGGGATGATGATGATGGTCTTTTCGATGAGGAGGATGATATTGATGCAGTGATGAAGAGGAGTCGGGACAACGGAGAAGTTCGCGTGGCGGGAAATCTTTGCAGCAATCATGATGTAAGGAAAGGTCAGTCGAGGCGAAGGTTACCTGGAGCCTCTTTCTTCC
>JAJJWW010013186.1:0-154543 GCA_023531295.1 Papaver armeniacum
CGAGATATATAAACGACGATATCGCGAAAGTGTCGCAAATGAGTAATATAAATGACGAATCTAATGACTATGAAATTTTAACACGAGGAAAATATGAAAATATGGCGAAGTTCAAGAGTGTCATGAGATTGATATTGTACACTTTCATATATCTCAAAACCATTCCAAAATAAAGGACAACTTTTTTTAGTCAGCTATCCACTATGTACTACCCTATATAAAGGGGTTGAGTCAGTCTCATTGTAGGGGAGTTCTTTTTGAATTGTTAAGCAAGTCTTGAGGAGAGAGAAAGTTTTAGAGTGGTTGTACTTCTTTAACTCATTTCTATTTCTTATTGTAAGATTCAAGTATTCAATCAATAGAAATCATAATCATTCATCTTAAAATGACTTAATTGTGTAAATTCTAGTGAGGGGTGTAGTGTAGGATTTCCTGCAACTACAATATCTATTGGAATTCAGTCATATTCCGACCTTATTTGTGTCGTGGTAATTTCGCTTTGTCGTCAGTGTGACTTGTTCATAGTTCTCGCTCTAATGTTTTTATAATTAATTGGTTCAAGCATATGAATTTATAGTTCGCTTCATCTCCTTTTGGTGCTAGATAGAGGATAATTTGATGAAAAACTATTGTTCAACATTCCCAAGGAATTCCCTTAAATATTTAAGAATCGACATATTAAATGTCCAATTCCTTATTGAAATTATTGGTACTAATTGTGGTGGTGAAATTTGGGTTGAGGTTGATAATCTAGTTGGTGTGATGATTCTAACCTAGGCTAGAGTTTGATGTCGGTCTGTGGGTACAACCCCATGAATTAAGAACATAGCCTCATTATTCAAGAGTTGATTGGCGATCTTTATCTGCTGGTTTTTAGTTTCGTGCTTGATGTTTTACTTGGCTCAAGATGTCACTCATTAAGCCCTGGATGAAAAGGACAAGTTCTGCGGCAACATCATCCGAGATAAAGGTTCCAAAAGGGTATTGTTCAAACTTTTCAACACTCGGTGAATCGAAAAGATCGAAAGCTTATGGACTAAATCGCATGATTATCATGCTAATGCAACATTTTTGCCCATTGCAATTAAATCAATTATGCCGCAGCCAACAAGATATGCTATTATGTTTTTTGTTTCTTTTTCAAGGCAATATCTAACAAAGAAATCAAGGTGGCAAAGCTAGAAAAATTGCAAATGGATTCGTTGTGACGCTTGTGCTTGCTCGAGAAATACTTTCTCCACCCTTTTCGACATCATGGTTCATTTAATTGTGCATCTTACTGTGGAAGTGCAAATTTGTGGTCCCGTATTCTTTCGATGGATGTATCCGTTTGAAAGGTGCATGAAGGTCATTAAAGGAACTTTTGGCCACACTTTGAATTAAACATGTCTATAAAATGTTGATAGTTGAACCAGCTTTAGTTTTTTCAAACACTAATTTTAAACATCTAAAGATTGGAAGCTTGGTGGATTGATTCGTTACCTAACTCCTTGAGGTCATGCGTTCGAATATGGGAAATATCTTTTATTAATTTTTTCAAAACGAACTTTTAGCCACGCTATAAACCGACGTGTCTATAAAACGCACACTATGGACACACATATACTAGCGTGTCCAAAAAAGAACTTTGGCCACACTTTGAATTTGGCGTGTCTATAAAATGCCCACTATGGACACGCATACTTGGCGTGTCTATAAATCGTACACTATGGACACGCATATAATGGCATGTCTATAAATCGCATAATATGGGACACGCATATACTTGGTGTGTCTATCAATCGTACACTATGGACACACATATACCGGCGTGTCTAATGAACCAATCTTTAAAACCACACCTTAAATGGTGTGACTAACCTTTGGACACGCCACAACTACATAATGTGGCCATAGACTGGATTTTATAAACACGCCCAATCAAAATTTAAAGTTAACGTGACTAAACTGATATTTTGACACGCTACTAGCCCGGCGTGGCTTGAAAGCACTTATATTAACACGCCCATAGAACATGGCGTGTCTATATGGTGAAGTATACCCTATAGACACGCCCAAAACCAAAAAAGGCGTGACAGTGGGAAATTTATATCTGGCGTGGCTAAAGGTCATTTCTGTACTAGTGTAACACTGGTTTGAAGATAGTCAATTGCTACATTATTTGCACTGACATTGTCCAAAGTCACAGCAAAAACATCTTCTAACCCCCAATCCAGCAAACATCCCTGTAGCATTTTTCCAATATCCAGTCCACTATGACCCTTGACTTAGAAAACAAAAAATGATTATCTTTTAAGATTCCAATCAATATCAAACAAAGTGCATTGTCGCACACACATAATTGAAGTTATTGGGAGAAGTCCATGTATCTGCTGTGAGAGATTTTTGTTTGTTGTCCTCAAATACTTCTTCAACAATACTTTTCGTTTTTATAGATTACTAAAAGATCTCGGATATTGTCATACGGCTTGGAACCTTGAATCTAAGTTCTAACACTTGACAAAAATGCTTTGAACCCTTTTCCTTCTACCAACAAAGGTAGCTCATCTTGTATCACAAACTCAACCAATGTCCTTCTACACATTCGCCCTTGTCATAACTAACAGAAAGTAGTTGAGAAGATTGCCCAGGTTTTGGTATTGGAAACACCAAGCTTTGTTGTCCTTTCTTCTTCCTGTTGGGATTTTCACAACATCTGGTCAGGTGTGTCCTCATACTAGATGTTCCATTTCCTTGAAATCTGGCTTGCATTTTCTTCTTGCAATGATTACATTCTGCTAATTCCTCACTGAGTCTAGTAAAGCATTTCATACTTTAGATGTTACTCTGACCTTCCTCTTTGGTTTACTTTCAGCTGCAGGGTCCTGTGTAGGCTACTCCGTTACTTGTGTAGCAACATCTCCAGGTGTTGCAGAAGGTGTTACTTCAGTAGACCCAGTTGTTGGGGATCAAGAGGCTGGAGATGCATTTGACATGTTGCCCGATACCGAAACTGAACTACTTGCTCCAACCATTAGCAGTTACAGCCCCTGCGAAATGTAAACAAATTAGCATTTCAAGCAGCAAAAATAAGGAGACAACATATTCAGAAACAAAGCACAAAACTAACCAAATTCTTCAAAACAAGTCTGACAATAACTTGTGTACCACAGTTCCTCAGACAACACATAAGACAATGAACAACATATGATTAAGTATATTTAATAATCATAGGCAAACCTATCTAATCAGATGTATATCCAACTACAGTTATCCTTCGCAGTTCCAATCTTTTGTTGCACTTAAAAATGTAACAATTGACTGAAAAGTATAATAGCATTTAAAATTAATCTGAAAGCACCGACACGAATGCTTTCTTTACGAACTACACGAAACCTATCTAATCAGATATATTTCCTCGATGCTTTTACACTAGCTATCTGGGTGCACTCAACAGTTCAACCATATCATGAGATATAACAAAGCCAAGTTGCCGAGAAAGAATAGTAAAAGGACCTCTTATCGTTTACAAGTAGCTGAAAAACTTGGCTGCAAGGAAACATCAAATGTCCAACTGTTTGGTCTAAACCGAACACAGCAAAACCACAAAAATTCCGCACCAAATTTACTATAATCAATCATAACACTCAAATTACAGAAAAAACCTAAAACTCTGTGACAAAATCAATAATAAACCCTCTATCATCAAATAACCATGTAGTTGAGCGGAGAACTAAGTCACCAAAATTTGACGGCAATAAGGATTCTGGAAGCTTCTATCTTGTTCTCCTGAATTAATCAATAATGCATTTCTCCCGAATTTCTCAGGACATAACTACCAAACAGATAGTTTATAAGTAGGACTAGCTAACACCATTTCTAGAACAAATGTAAATCCATGACAGAAACTAAATGACAACATTAATTAATAAGGAATATATTGTCTAAAACCCACAGTTAAGGATGAACAAACAAACTAGCTATTAGGAGGATGAATTCAAGAATAACCCAATTTGTTTACCAACTACAAAAAGATAGTTCTAAATAAGAAACTTTAAACTGAATACTACCAATATCGAAACACTAAAGCTCGCAACGTATAACTTCACCACCACAAGAAGCATCACATCACACATAGCAAGAATGATGTCTTTTAAGAGTTTGTTCTCAATGTCTACATAACATAACAGATGTACATGATGTTGAATTACTTTGGCTCACTATCAAATGGGTACAAAAACCATGGCATGTATTATCATATAAGAAAGTGATCTATATCTAAGCAATCCCAGAATTTTGTTACCAGTTATGCAAAGAACCATTACAAATCTTCTAACTAACATAGCTATATAAGAGCTCTACTTATAAATATTATGCTCCATGAACCTTGATGTATCATGTGTTTACCTCATACATAAAAAGAGGCAACATACTGACTCAAGGACTCAAGAACCCCAGTTATAAATTCTATAAACCTCTGTTGTGAACTAACCCCCTTCCGTAAAACCCTAAACCAGTAGCACAAGAACATTTCTAAATCAATTTTCATTGCACAAAAGACATACTTCAGAGAGAAGTGAAAAACAAAGAAAAATCTCTGGAAAAGAAGAAACACTAGTTACCTGCTCCTCAAAGTCTTAACACAAGTTGGGTAACACAACTATACAGTCTATACTTGATGAAGAACTGCTGCTGCTCTTCCCAGTCTTTCTGCATATTAAAAAAAAACAGAAAAAATAATTAAAACCCATATCGATTGATAAACAGAAACTAAAAAGAAATTAATCGATTGGTTTAGTTCAACAAATAAAGAAACCCTAGAAATTGAAACCCTAACAGAACTACAAATAAAGAAACCCTAGAAATTGAAGGGGGAAAAAATCAATCTAAAGAAGAAACGATAAGTAAAGGAGAAATAGAAGAGGAAACTGCTTACTAGAGGTGGTGGTGCTCTCGATGGAGGTGGTGGAGGCGACTGGTGAGGTGAGAGAAATGAAAAAAGAAATGAAATTTGAGTGAACCAGCTGCTGAGTTTAAGTAGTTAGGGTTTTAGTTTTGACACAGGATTGATTAGGTGATACAAATCAAGGGTATGTATTAATCGGTTCGTTTCGGTCGGTTTGTATGGTCAAACCGTAGACTGAACTGAAAGATCAACGGTTCTTGTTTTACAAACTGAGACTGACCGTTGGATGAACGGTTCGGCTCGGTTCGTCTCGGTTCTGTGCAGCACAAGCACGTTTTTTATTTCTTTTTTTTGCCGTGTCTCTATTATAAAGGCGGAGTTTGTAATAGTTTGAATGGTATTGTACATATTTCTAAGCTTCACAGTATTATGAAAGAATTGAGTACTCTTTTCATAATGAGTAAAGTAATCAATCCTAGATTTTTGTTTATAAAAAGAATTTTCTATTTTATACCAGTAATCTAATTGTTTTGAGTAATTCAAGATGTAATCGCCAATATCCGGGAATATGGCACCATTTGCAATTTCTCAATCTCAACATTTAGCTTGCTGATAGTATTTTTAACATGGCCAAAAGATTCAACATTCCATTTACTAAGATCAGTCTTAAGATTTTTAAGTTTTCCTGCCACAATAAAACTAGAGACCATTGACTCTCTCTTAACCCAAGAATTTTTAAGAACATCTTGAAATCTTGACTTAACTGCCAACACTTGAAAAATTTATAAGGAATATAAAGATCTTGTTGGTGATGAAAACACTTGAGCAAAATTGGACTGTGATCAGAAAAAACTCTAGCTAGATTTGTAATACGAGTTTCAGGAAGAGCAGAAACCCAATCATCATTCATAAATCCCCTATCTAATTTCTCAAAGATTAAACTCAAGGGTTCTTAAATCTCCTATTGCACCAAGTAAATGGGTTGCGAAAGCAAACACTTCATTTAGCCTCAACTCTACAATCTTATTTCTAATAAATTCAGGAGCCAAAGAGTAGAATCTGTGATTACCACCTTGCTTTTCAGAACTGTGAAGAATAAAATTAAAGTCCCCTAGTAGTAACCAATGTCTAATATCATCTTCATTCATATGACTCAAAACAATTCCATTGATTCTTCATACCAGAAGTGTTTAAAGATCCATAAACAAAAGAAACCATGCAGTTCTTGATAGTAGGAGTAATATCACATAATATATAAATCATATTAAGAGAACTACTTATAATTTTAATATTTGATTTAGCAAAAATATCCTAAAGCTAATCCACCAAATTTTCCAATTGCCGGAACAACGAACCAAGAATCATAAGGCAAATGGTGACTGAATTTTTTAACAGTATCATTATCAACCATAGTTTCTAAAAGACAAATAGCATGTGGTCTATGTTTTCTATACAAATTTAACAGATGAAGCCATTTTTTATCAGAACAACAACCATTCATATTCCATCAAATAAACTTCTTAGATAAAAAGAGAAAAGAAAATACTTAACAAGAAAGCAATTTAAAAGAATAAAAATTTGAGGAAATGTTGAACTTACAGGGTCATGAACTGAAGAAGGCTCTGCATCCATAGAGTACATAGTATCTACCATCATGAGATCAATCTCTTTTTCAAAATCTTCATCAGTTGGGCAAAAGGTTCCGGAGGAAGAGCAGTCAAAGGAGTTGGTTCAAGAACAATTGCTTTATCTAAGTAGTCATCAGCAACTGGATTGCTCATCACAACATTTTTCAGAGAATTGGTTACAAATAACATCTGAAGTATAATTCATCTCAGTAGCAGTATTAAAAATCACTCTAGAAGAGGTGAAAACAGTCTGAGATACAGATGTGCAAGAAGTTGACCAGACAACACTACCACTAGAATTAAAAGAACTAACATTTTCTAAATTTCCAGATTGAAAGTCGAACCCACTGGAGGAGAGAAAGCAGGTAAGACGAAATTGAGGCCATTTAGGAGTAGGAATGAAAGTTGTAGGTATATTAACAGAACTACAATCCAAGAAAAATGATTCATAAGTAGATATAGCTCTTTTCCTTTTCTATCATGAAGTAAAGAAGCTGTATCAAAAGAGAAACTCTCAACAAAAGAGGGCAAAGCAGAACTAGAATATCCCAACTGGTCATGAGAATAAATAAAATTAAAAAGGCTTGAAGATGATGGTCCTTAATGATTAAAGAAGAGATAGTGGGAATCACAGACGAAGAAACAGGTAAAGAAGTTGAACCTGTTCCCCAGACTACCAACTGGATGCAGACTAACCGAACAAGCCGAGGATGAGAGCTCCTTATCATTAGCAGCATCCTTAGAGGAACCAGAATTTTCACCTTCTCTAGAACAGTACCAGTTCTTGCAACAACAACATGAGTAGCTCTTGAAACATGTGCAGCCAAAGCTCTAACTTGGATTCTCCTTTGAAATTCCTTACACCATTGGAGTATCTTACAACTACAGGAACACCAATCTGCTCAATAATATCCCCTGCTTTACCACTATTAATGAGAGTAGTTGGAATGAGTGATCTGTACAGGCATTAAAGTAGAGTTCCATTCTAAGTCAAAAACAGATTCACGCTCTCCTAATGGTTGGACGGCAAACAACTGACCAAAATCCACTAAGGAACAATTAATCTTGTAATTAAATAATCATTAGTTATAAAAATCCCTTTTCAGAAAATCTTCTTATAAAAAACCAAAAGATAAATAAAACCAAGGCAAATAATCCTTGAAAGCACACAAAATCTTTTTAGTATCCCCACACTTAAATCTAATAACTGTCTCCACAGGAAAGACCAACAACTGAAACTAACTCACAAAGAATTCTTAATAACTGTTCCACAAGAAAAAAAAAACCTCCTGCCAAACACAGAGAGTCTTTCATAGGGTCTATGGCATTAGGTAATCATGAAACAAGGCATGGGTTGTAAGTTTCAAAATAATACACCATCCATTCCCAAAGACAGGATCACAAGAGATAACAACACCATCCATTCCCAAAAAACGAACCACAAGAGACACCCTATATAATCACGAAACAAGGCGTGGATGCACGCTACCTCCTTCAGTTCATGACCTAATCTGTGAACAACAGAAAAGGGGGGAAAACTTAAACAGTTAGCAGAAAGCCGAATTCAATAACAGGAATGACAAATCAAAGAAAGAGATAAATAATCAAAAGAAAATAAATGAGCTTTGAAAGCTTTTAAGGTTTGACAACCTAAAGAATTAACCTATTAGAACTTTAAAATCCATTAAATTAGGGTTTATATCTGAAAGTTGAAACTAAAAAATTCCTCGTAGATAAGAAAATAAAATTAAAAGTTAACAATCATCGGTAAAAAGGATGCTTAGAAAATCATCAAAACTAAAAGAATTAACAATCAGAGCAAGAATCAATCGAAGAAGATGGAGAAGAATTGAAAGTTGACTAAGTCAACGTCGCATGACCAATCGCCTTGACTATCGCCTACAAGTTGAAGTTTGTGTGAACTTCGTTCAGAATTGTTAGTACTTACTGTATAGAAAAGTGAAGTTGTGTTCAGCGTGGCTTATTGACTTGCGTACAAATGATAATAGTATTATGGTTTGTTTTGGGTGAAATATTATGGCAACGGGTAGAGCAGTCGTGTTTCTTATTACTAGTTTTACGGCATTCCTTTTACCCTCTCGTGGGACCCTTAAACACCTAACCTACTCTCTGTGATCTTTATTCTCTCCCAATTTGTTCTTTTTTCTTTCTGTTTTTACCTTTTAGCCTCATTTAATTTACATGATATATTTAATGAAGTAATGAAACTATGGGCAAGTTTGGCATTTCAAAACGTGCGGCTTCATTTATGTAGTTTGAATAGTGCTAAGGGGTGTTCCCTTTATATAATATAGAATAGATTTGTCAAGTGGTCTAGAGAGATTAGACTAGTACTCAATTACTTACCGCTTTCCTTCGGGTATAATTTAGTTAAATTTGAAAGAAATTAGAAATTCAATAAGAATTTGAGTACACTTCGTGAAATCGCCAACCTTATATTTACAGCAAAGGCTTGCTAGAAGAGGGCATCCATAAAAAAAATAAAAATAAAATCGAGGCTTACAAAAAATAACATGTTGTGTTGTCTCTAGCATGGTTTGACCGCTACACAACATTATATCCTAAGAGCAGTTCCTATGGAATGAACAAACTTGGAATGAACAAACATGAAAAATGGATGTTCAACTCAATATATTTGTTGATTTGAACATTGAGTCGGACCACCCATCGCGCGCTTGAGGGAAGGACGGGCGTTCTTGCCAAAAATGCGAGCGTTGGAAGCACCAACGCGCGACCATGCCAAAACCACCAGCGACTTTTTCATTAACGCCCACGACTCTTGGATTCACGCCAAGTACAATCCCTGATTACTTTACTAATTTTTAATATTATTTTATCTCACTTCATCCTATTTTATCTCACCTAAATATTATATTTTATTTTCAATTTTATCCTACAAAATATTTTATATTAATAAGAAATACTAGTGGGGCCCTAGAAAACCAAATCTGTTCATTTTTCCCTGCTTTACCATAGTGGAGAAACCTGTTTGGCCATCCACGTGGCTCAACAAAATTTTGAGTTTGAACATTACCATAGAAATTGCCCTAAGGAGACAAAACTACCACCTTTAAAGAAGATCATATATATATATATATATATATTACACATATTTCTCCCAACTATCAGCCATGAATCTAGTTGATAGTGAGTTGGCTCATAAGAAATGAGTCAAATGTTAAAAAGAAGAATAAAAGAAATCAAAATATCATTGCAGTCTAGAAAGATCCTCTAAAATATCATATACAAGGTACATTCATGTATTTGAAGAAATAACTTGTCGTGTTGTAGTCAATATTGGATTTCGGTGCAAATCGGTCGAGTACCGAGACACGATATTTCGGTGGATACCGGTGCAATATCGCCAATATCGGAAATATCGCCAATACCGCAAGCAATATCGACATCTCGGTGAAACACCGAAACCGATATTATCGGCGGTATCTCGGTCATCTTGGCCGAGATTAACTACATCGTGCCATGGACCAGTCAATGTAAATGTTGACACCCAATACCAACCAAAAAAAGAAGAACAAGATTAACGATAATATCTTTTACAGTGATTTCCATTACGATTCACCCACACTTTGTGCGGTAGGTGAACAAGACTTGCACATGACTTCATTTGTGGAAGAGAAAATCTAAATTGGTTGATTAGCCTTTATATATGAATTTATGGGTCAAAAAGACAAGCAAAAAATTAGATACTATTTAAATCCTGGCTGATTTGCATTTAGGAACGTTATTTTGGGCCTATATGACTATAGGATAAAAAGGGTACCCTCTATCAAATATTAATACTACTAATTTGTCCTCGTCAAATCCTACTCATAAAATTAAAAACTAAAATCAAAATCAAATTCATTTACATCTCCACTTCAACCGATTCTTCTTCTCTTCTTCTCTAAACTAGGTTTTAGTAACATACAATCGCTCAAAAATTGAAAATTTTGAAATCAAATTTTTCCGGGTTTGCCAGAATCGGTTAACGTTAATGTACATGTGATCCGATTGCAAATAGAAACGGTTTATGTTCATGCCCACAAAGATCGATTGTCCTGATATGTTTTCTGGTTCGAGAAATTTGAACCAGAATCGGTCAATGTTAATGTCCACATAGCCCGATTCAGTTGCGGTAGGAATAACCGTTTTTCTGTAACTATTTTTTTGTTGGAATCGGATTACATGTGTGTCCACAAAAACCGATTGTGTACCATTTTAATTCATAACTGCTTAGCCCATAATCTCATTACATTAACACTTATGCAAATCGATTATTGATGTATAATGCTAGAATCGGATTTTATATGTGTACCGAGTAAACCGATTGTTGTAAGAAAAAATGCCCAATTTTTTTGTATCTTTTTTTTGTTAGAATCAGATTACATGAGCACTTTTATAAACCAATTCATGTTGTGCAATGTCAATAATCGGTTTTTTATGTGTGCAAGTGTAAAAAGCGATTCGGTTATACGAAAATGAGTATTAGTATGATTTTACACAATTTCAAACGAGTATGATTTCATACTCGATCTCAAAATGAGTATGAAATCTATACGAAATCAGTATGAAATCATACTCATTTTCGGATCGAGTATGATTTAAATTATATTCACTTTATATCATTTGAGACGATGTCGCATAACTAATTAGACTAGTATGCATAGACAAGAATTTGAGTCGAGAACTAGTTATCTAGTTAGCGAATTTCTGAAAATATAATGACTAAGCTTAATGAACATTTGTTCATACTTGATGAATTTAGGTTAAGGACAATTATTTGTTCGGAATCAAAATCATGATTCGAGTTTATCATTCGGAAATAACCTGGAACAGTGATATGTGTCATTGATATTATTCAGGAATGTTTCAAATCGATTTAGAGTAATATAGAACTACTATAGATTCGGATACAAGACAGTGGTATCAATTTTACTGGGAAAACTGTTATATTTCTGAACCCGTGTTACATGTACTTGTACACATAGCGGAGTAGCTATATATCGACTTACGGAGTAATGGTACACATATTCTAATGTATATCATATGAAAATCAGTGTGACTCGTGAACATGATCGGTATGCATACCCGTATGCAAACCATTATTGGATTTGTGGTTATGTAACCGGGTTTGTTTCAAAACCGATAAGAAAACTTAAACGTTTTGTGTTCCTTAACTTCGGCAACGTTTCCAAACCGGTACACAAACCAATTTTGTTTTGTGAACTCCGGAACAGCGACATTCTTAAGGTTTCCAAACAGGTACTCAAACTTAAAAAGTTATGTGAACTTGAACTCGGTTTGGTTAAATATTTACAAACCGATACGCGCATTTATGACCGAACCGACTCACGAACTACTATGTTTTTGTACCTTGTACATCCACTAATCATGTCGATTATATTTTCAAGTGTGTTTAAACTATTTCTATGAGATAATTAGCATTTGATTAATTCTCTAAAAACACTAGACTTATTTGATCACATGTTTGTGAGTCAGAGATAATATCTTATGCGTTCATGAAAATGAAGATTAAGCTTTTAAGTTCAAACCTAGGCTAGTTTATTTGACCATGTTGAACATAGTCTTTGTACACGGTTCGTCTACGACCTCACCTAACCAGAGTGTATATCTTGCTTATGTAAATCAGATTCAAAGATTCATCTAATGGTGGATATTGTTTGCTTGGTTCCAAAGCTATCTTAGCTTAAACCTAAAGCAACCTATGCTTTGAATGTCTATAAAAGGGGAACCTCGAGCAACTGGGATATTTGAATATCGATATTACTTTTTGGCGTGTCCTAGTTGTATCTAGAGTCGTCCTCTCCAGAAACCTTTTTAGGGTTTAGCGACTACAAAGTCTTCATAGGGATTCGTGAAGCCATGTCCAGTTATCTTTCCTTGATAATCCGTGTATCCTGATCTTGTTAGATTGTTGATTTATCACTAGAACAAGATTGGGAGAAATCATCAAAGTTCTCTTCGTCTCAAACTTTGTTGATTCCACAGGTTTAATACTTGTGAGGTGAATAATAATTGGCCGACTTTAGGAGGCCTTCTATAAGATGACTTAATTGTTATTTGCCCGTCACAAAGTTTATCCCAGGAAATAGAAATTAGCTTTTTGATTTCACAAATTCATCAAATTAAGATGAGATTTGACAGAATCAGTCAAATTGATGAACAATTTCATTTACATACAATTAAACAAACATATTACTAGTTCAAAGTTTATCAAATAATCCACTGAATCGATCAGAATCGATCAATTTCATTATCATATTCATTCAAAATAGAAAACAAATTCAGTTCTCAATTACTTTGCAAGATCAATCAAGCTGATAAAATAAAGCAATTTATACATCTATTCAACATAATAAAACATAGGAATGGACAAACTTCAAGAATTTCCAATCTCAAAAAAGAAAAAGAAAACAGAGTCTGTAGAAAAATAACAGATATTTTCGGGTCAAACCCGGGTTGATCGCGGGCGTAGAAGACAAAGTAATGGGTCCAGTTTATTCTTAAACATACCCGAACCAGCGGCCCATAGTTATTTGCACATTTCCTTCGACTAGGTTAACCGAGCTAGTGAGTTAACTAACTGAGTCACACCTATTTTTTCTTCACCATTTTAAACCTTTTCCTAGAATAAAACCCATTGAATCTCTTCTTCTTGTAGTATTCTTTGCAATCAAACCACAAATCGGCAACTTACCTTCCTTTGCAATTAAAAAACTACCAATTTCTTTACTTCCATTAAAGAAGTATTGAATTGAAGAAATTGCAAAATATGAAAAGAAAATCGAAGTCCCATCACTATCTACAAACAGAGCAAATATAAATAAAATGTACTCTAATTTTTGAATCAAGTAAAGTTCTTCTCCGATTAACCTTTTAAGTAAACAAAAAGAGTAGACCTCTTCTCTACTACTGAGAAAAGTAAATGACATTTTTTTTTTTTTTTTTGAAATGCAAGTGCATTAAGCTAATTAGTCAATCGGGCATGTAGCTTTGTTGAGCATTCTCATTTTACAAAAGCATAAGTGTCATGAAATATCTCGCTCAAATCATAGTTCGAGTAGTTAGAGTAGAAGTTCGAGGCTATCTCATGCATTTTTGGAAACCAAACCTGCCTTAGGGAAATACATTCAAATATACGGAAATATGAAATATAATCTACATATTCATCAATCAATTCGTTGTTGCATCTCGATTGATGATTAGCCCATTTCTTCTTTAGTTCTTTCAAAGAGCCCTTTGTTTCCTAACTGGATGGTGCAAGTCCTCTTCTTTCGTAGTCGTGCCCATTTCATGCTTGCTAATACCCCCAGTGTGACTCATTCCTTCTGCGATGCTACTTGGCATGTGAAAATTCTGGTGTCTGTAATATGTAGTCCTTCATCTGCAAAGAGTATAAGAACATGAGAGTAATGTTGCTGAGAATTATAGTAGCAATGTACCACAGTAGTCTTAGTGGCTTGTCGTTGTTGTATTTGCATCATGTGTAGCTGGCTGTGTGTTGGGTTTCTGTTGAGACCAACTTGGGAGGGAAGTGGGTATGCTTGGTTGAGATGGTATTTGATTTGGTAGATTATTTTTTCAGGTTTGACCTACACTGCCTTGAGACTCCTATCACACCTATGTTTCCATATATACCAGCTAATTGTTGCTTCTATTCTTCGTTTGTTTACCTTTTCTATCGTTTTTTCTCCTATTTCATCAAACCAATTGTTTATCCATTCAGTGATAGTCATGTCAGATCTACTTGGTACTATGCATCCTATACCGAACCTAACAACTCCGCTATAAGAGCAGTGAAGGAGAATATGGGAGACTGTTTCGTCTTCCATATCATAGAGACCACAAATAGATGATAGATTTGGCATTATAGTGTGCAGTTTTTTCATCACTGGGAGGATATCAGTGTAACATTTCCATATGAACACTTGAATTCTGGGCATGACTTCCAATTTACAGATTTTTATCCATATTGGATTTGTGTTGATTATTGCAGTTACTCCTTGTGCTTCATGAATGATCTGCTGGTACACAGACTTAACTGTGAGGTCTCTCCAGATTGAGTATATGGCCATATGAGTCTATCTTGCTTAGTTCTTGTTGTTTCTAGATTGACATATTGGATGTTTTCCACCGCCAGTGGGTGGAAGAGTTGGTTTAGATAATCCATATTCCATTTCCTTGTGGTTTTGTCAAAAACCTCACTCACCAGTTTAAGAGTGTTGGAGATGATTGGTGCAGTTTTCTCGTTAGTTAGAAAAATGTGGAGTATCCGTTGGAAACCAATGGTGTTTCCAAAGAAGGATAGTGTTTCCAGTACCTATCTTCCAAAGACCCTTTCGTTTCACTGTTTCTAATCCAAAACTGAATCCCTTCCATAGCCAGGAGGAGTTGGATTTCATTTTATCAATGCTCGAGAGGTGAGATACCTATAAAGTACTTTTCTTCCATAACTTTTGCTCGGAGATGATGCGGGTGTTGTAGCATGCGCCACACTTTGTTTTAGTGATCGAGCTTTATTAAAGTATTCAAATTTTTTGAAACCTAGTCCCCCTTCTTCTTTAGGGATGCAGAATTTGACCCACTTTTTGAGACACAATCCTCTTCCATCCTCTCTTGTGTGACCCCACCAAAATGCCATGTTACGCCTATCCATCTTCTTTGAAAATGTTTTGGGTATAAGAAAACATGTCATCTGGTACGTATCCAAAGAGTCCGCAACATGTTTAATCATCATTCCTTTTCCGGCTCCCGAGAGAAGTTTTCTAGACCAACTCGCTAGCCTAATTCTGTGTTTTTCAGCTAAAGTTGCAAAACATTGAATTTTGGATATATGAGTAAATAGTGGTACCCCTAAATACTTGTCATCCATTTTTATTCTGCCCACTTTGAGAATATCAATTATTTCTCTCGCCTTGCTGTTAGTAACAGTTTTACTGAAAAATATCCCTGATTTGTCATAGTTTATTAGCTGTCCGAAACCAACACTAAATATTTCAAGAATTTTCAACAGTCTTTTGGCCTCCTTCTTGCTAGCTCTAGTGAAAATTAGACAGTCGTCGGAAAAAAGAAGATGCGATATGGTGATAGAATTTTTTGAGAAATCTTGACAAGATCTCCATACAGATTATGAAAAGGTACGGTGACAGCGGGTCTCCCTAACGGATACCACGAGAAGGTTTGAAAAAACTAGATGGAGAGTCGTTTATTAAGACAACACTTGTGGTGGTGCCTATACATTGCATGATTAATCCAATCCATTCCGTACAAAATCCTAGTTTTGCGAGCACAGCTGCAAGGAATTTCCACTCAACTCTGTCAAACTCCTTTGACATATCTATTTTCAAACCCATGTACCCTTTTTTGGTTTTTTTTGCTCTCATTGTGTGAATAACTTCATGTGCTATCACAATATTATCCGTGATTTGTCTGCCAGGGACAAAAGCCGATTGATAGGGAGAGATGAATTTATCAAGGAAAGGCTTTATTCTGTTTGCAAGAATCTTAGAGATAATTGTGTAGATATTATTACACAAGGAAATTGGACGGAAGTCGGCCGAAGTCTCCGGCGCTTCTTTTTTGGGTATGAGAGTAATGAAGGTTGCATTTAGCTCTTTTAGGAGGTGTTTAGAATGAAAGAATTGGTGGACTAATTTTGTAACATCCTCTCCAATAAGATACCAGTTATTTTGGTAGAAACCGACTGGGAAACCATCTGGTCCCGGAGATTTATCCGGGTGCATATCAAAAACCACTAATTTGATTTCTAGCTCAAAAAGAGGGGTTAGGAGCTTGATATTGTCAGCTTCAGTGATGCTGGAAGGTATAAGATTTAGAATTTGGTCTTGTATGATTGGATTTGTGGTTGAGGCCATATTCTTAAAGTGGGTATAAAAAGTGGACTCAATATCCCCTCTATTATGGCACCATTCTCCATTTTCTTTTTTGATGACCTCTATCCGTAATTTCTTTGCTCTATATTTAGCTGCCGAGTGAAAATATCCAGCATTTTTGTCTCCTAATCTTAGACTGTTATTTGTGGCTTTTATTTTCCGAAAAGCCTCTTCAAAATCGTACCATCTTTCCAGATCTTCCTGAATTTGTGTTACCCTAGGGCTATTTTCTGGGAGTTTCAAAATGTTTTTAGCATGTTCGAGAGTCTTATTTATATTTTTGATATTATGTTGTATGTTTCCAAAGTACTCCCTATTCCAAATTTTAATTAATTTTTTAACATTCTTTAGTTTAGAAACAAATTTGTAGGACTGAGAGCCATCTATTTCTAAAGCCCAAGCTTCTTCAATAACCTTAAAACAAGAAGGATCTTGTAGGTAAATCCCAAAGAACTTGAAAGGTTTAGCTTCATCTTTCCAACATGGAGAGGTTCTTAGTAGTATGGGACTATGGTCGGACCCTACTGGTGGAAGATGGTATACCATCGCTCGAGGGAATAAATCAAACCATTCCGGGTTAGAGAAAACACGGTCAAGTCTGGCCTCTATAAAGTTCTGTCCTTCTCTCTTATTGGACCAAGTGAATTTATACCCGACAAAGCCCATGTCCATGAGCCCTGCCTCATCTATTAGCTGTGTGAAAAATCGGAGTTCCTCAGCACTCTTCTTTTTTCCTCCTTTCTTCTCAGACTCCGTTTAAACAAAATTCAGGTCACCTATAACCATCCATGGGAGTTCTACAATTGCTGCTAGATTCTTAAAATAGTTCCAACTAAGATGTTTCTTAATTTTATAGGGACAACCATAAACTGCAGACATTAACCACTCAAAATTCCTAGATCTATCAGTCACTACTACATCGCTTTGGTTTTCAGTGTTGTTAATCAATTGCATCGAGATCTTTGAAGACCAAGCTAAAACTAGTCCCCCTGTAATGCCAATCACTCCTGTTTGTTCAACAACAATCATATCCAGGTATTGAAGTTTTTTGATTAATGGTTTTATGTATGTTGTTGTATGTTTTGTTTCCTGTAGAAAGATGATATCTGGGTTTTGGCTTTTGATTAGGTTTTGTAGATGTAGGATTGGGTTTCTATTCAGCCCTTGAAAGTTCCATGCAAGAATGTTGAGAGACATTATTGTACATCCTATTTTAAGAAACCCTAATCTATAAATTGAAACTGAGATTGAAATTGAAAATGGAATTGAGATAACATATTGCAAAATTGGGTATAGAAATACCTGGTTCTCCTCCAAATTCTGCCCCTTTTTGCTTGAGCTAGCAGCACTATGTGTTGTGCTGGATTGCACAGCTCCCACCCATTTTCATCTTTGGTTTTGTTGCATCTCTGGAGGACACTCAGCTGAGGTAGTTCAATGCTTGACTCCATGTTTCTATCTTTTGGTGCAGGGATAATTTGCGCTACTTGAATGAGGATTTGAGATTCTTGAGATGTAGGTATGGTGGGTGGTTTTGGGGATGAAGATGGGAAAGGGGTGGTGGGTGGTTTGCTCTGTCGGTTGGATACTGCAACTTCAGGTTTGTGGATTGTGGATTGGTGGTAAGGTACTGCACTTGGGTTTGATTGGGATGTGTCTTCATGGTTATGTTCATTTTCAGTTCCATTCACCTCTTTGCTATATAGTTGGTGTGGGAGTTTGATGTTTGGACTGAGTGCAAAATCCAACTTGTGAATCTTTGCCCTCTGTGTCTTCTGCTTTTTTGCTGTTATGTGTAACATTTCTTTCGTTAAAGCCTTCTCATAGTTGGTTTTAAGCAGTCTCGTACCTAACTTCACATTTGATCTTTTCCTTCTTATAGTAACCTTCTTTCGTAAATGACATTTGGTAGTCATGCTCATAATGAATTTGGGGAAGGTGCGACATGGAACAATATAAGGTTAGCATGGGCAACAACTACGCCTATCTACTACAGAAAGCCGGTATTAGTTCTAACTTTGGAGCCATCAGGGACGTCGATGGTTTGGTTCGTGGACTTTGCATCCTGGCCGTGCATATCAACAACTCTCAAATCCGTTCCTCAAATGTCTAACACTTATATTCTCATTATACCACCACCAAATTTTTAAAATTTAACAATGCAATAGTAATAAATTCCTACATATTGCACATTTGGCTATTTTAACTGAAAAATAGAAAGAAAAAAAAATGGTACCAAGGGTAAAGAACGATACGATGCATTTGCTTCGGCCTCCACTGCTGCAGCAGTCTAGTCTAGTTGCACTTCGGGTTGTATAAGTCCAGATTTGGAGGTTAGATAGACTTTGTCTATTGCTATCGATTTCCACACCTTTGATCAAGTTATTTGATTGTAAAAGGAAATCAATTATACAGGTTTAATCTGTGGGAGGCAGATTTGGTTTAAAGTCTTCAATTGAGTTGAAGTAACTTTTAGTAAGTGTGATGTCATCTAAGGGAATCAATTGCGCGGAGTCCTGCTAGGATTCAAGAGGCGTAAGAAGCGCGACTGTACCTTAATCGGTGGGATACCTTTTAGGGCTCAACTACATTCCAGACTGAAGTTAATTGGTAGTAGGCTAGTGTCTGTGGCGTCTTAATACAGTTTGGTGTTCAATATGGACTAGGATCCGGGGTCTTTCTGCATTTTTGGTTTCCTCGTTAATAAAACTTCTGGTGTCTGTGTTATTAATTTTTCGCGTTATATTGTTTATCTTTATAATTGAAATATCACAGGTTGTGCGTTAATCAATCATCTTAGATGCATCCGACCTAGTTTGTTGGATACGACTTGATTGATTTTTGGACATTGGTCTTTGGTACCGTCCAAGTAATCTCTTTGTGATTAGGTTCACAGACTTGTTTCTAAAAACATTCTAATCGCAAGAGAAAGAGATATAACTATAGATATTATTCCTTGATTGAGTTTTACTCTCGGAGTTGTATTGAGTTTGTCCATACAGATTGCCCAAGAAAAAAGTGGTGGCATTTTCACATCTAACAGTGGATATTGTTTGCTTGGTTCTAAAGGTATCTTAGCTTAAACCTAAAGCGACTTATGCTTTAAATGTCTATATAAGGGGAAACTCAAACAACTTGGATCTTTGAATCCCGACACTACTTTTCTTGGTGTGTCCTAGTTGTAAAACTAGAGTAGTCCTCTTCCTAAAATCCTTCTACAGTTTAGCGACTACAAAGACTTCATAGGGATTCGTGAAGCCAGGTCCAACTATTATTTATCTGATAGCTCGAGTATCTTGATCTTGTTCGATTGTTGAGCTGCTCACTTGAACAAGATAGATATAAATCTTCAAAGTTCTTTTCGTCTCACACTTTGTTGATTCTACAAATTTAATACTTGTGAGGTGAATAATAATCTAGGCTGCACTTCTGGTTGCATAAGTCCGTATTTTTAGGTTAGCTAGACTTTGTCTATTGCTATCGATTTCCATCACCTTGATCTACGATCAAAAAGGAAATCACATATATAAGCTTATTTGTGGGAGGCAAATAAGTTTAAAGTTTTCAATTGAGTTGAAGTAATTTTTAGTTGGTGTGACGTCAGCTAAGGGAATCAATTGTGCTGAGTCCTTCTGGGATTTAAGAGGCGTAAGAAACGCGACTGTAACTGAATTGTTGTGAGGGTTTAATTCGGTCTCAAATACATTCCAGTCCGAATTTAATTGGTAGTAGGATAGTCTGCGTAACGGCTTAATACAGTTTGGTGTTCAATCTGGACTAGGTCCCGAGGTTTTTCTGCATTTGTGGTTTCCTTGTTAACAAAATTTCTGGTGTCTATGTTATTTCTTTTTCCGCATTATATTTTTTATCTTTATAATTGAAATATCACGGGTTGTACGTTGATCAATCATAGTAGATACATTCATCCTTGTTTGTTGGATACGACTTGATTAATTACCTGGGAGTTGATCTTTGAAATCACCCAAATACTCTCACACGAGAATCAGGTTCACCGATTAGCCTCTGTAAACTTTCTGATTGTGAGAGAAAGAGATATAACTCTAGATACTATTCCTTGATTGAAATTCATTTAGTTGAACTCTCGGGATTGTGTTTAAGTTTTTCCATACATATTGCGTAAGAAAAAGTTGGTGGTGTATTTTTGGTACCCCCTGCGTTTTCACTAACTTTCTAGATAAAGCAACAAACTTAACATATGAGAAAGCTTGAGTCTACCTGTTTATGGTGAAAGTCAGTTTTGCGGTTTTTGGTAAATTTGGGTGTGTGTGGATGAGAAACGAATCTAAACCCTAAACAAATGCACTTTGCATGGGGAGTGCTTTTGATTTGAGAGATCAATCTGTACAATTCTGGCTTAAACCAAGAAATGGTCGTTCTAGACTTGCTTCGGTCACAAAGTGAAGGAGATGGGGTTGATCTTAGGGAGGGAAGCGAAGAAGGTGTTGAGATTATGAAGGTGTTTACATTGTTTATGACTTGTATAAGAATGGTGATTTCGGATCTGATGACAACACTTGGTTTTTATGTGTTCCTCTGTCTCATTTGGAAATAGGCAAAGGACCTATTTATACAAGTCATTGAGCGCAAGCCCTCATCTCGTAGGAAGTGGAGGAAGTTGAGTGATGGAGTAGTGGGGTCGTGTGGGTGATTGCATGATCACGTCTTAGCCCACTTCCCTCACCATCTTAACCGTCCATGCCTCCTGACACGTTCTTGTGATGGCGCGTTGCACGCTGTAAACCTCCAGACCAATACCCCAGTAAGTATCCCCGGTTTGTGACATGCTTGATGTCTCGAATGAGTGGATCGTGGGACCCACAGGAAGTAGCATACGGTGCTAGATTAAATAACTGAGTTATTTAGGAAGTCGATATTCATGAAATATCGTGTATACTTTATGCATCGAATAAAATCAATATGTATAAAGCATTCTTTGTTTTAGAGCTTAACGGAGTAAGTCGCGGATTAAGCGTCTTAAAATGGCTGCATGCTCAACCATCTTCGAGTGATTGTTTGGAGGCCGCATGGGCGGGCCATCCCTTGGCCGATCACTCCTTGTGGTAGAGTGACAGACGGTGATCACCAAGGTACCTCATTGGCTGTTTAACTCTTAGCCTAGGCTGCCTGGCCAAGTTGGCAAAGTTGGACGGACAAGATGATCTACGGCACATATTTGCAACCGTTGATGATTTTTAGAGTTTTAAAGAGGTGCGCAAGCATCACTCTTCAGCTTGACCGAAATCAAGCATGGATGATGTTTTTGGTGGGACCGACCGGGCATGCGTGTAGACGGCTTGCACGGTGTACATGTCCATACCATTCTCGTCTCGCGGAGTACGATCTAGACCACTCAATTTGTCTGGCAAAGGTGAGTGGTCGTGATCGATTTGCGATAGAAATCCTTTGCCGCAAAGGATTTGGGAACCACGTGACATGCCTCATTTGGGCACGCATTTCGAGGTGCTCGGCCATGGTTGGCCTAGGCCGGTTAGTCACATGCATAGGTGGGCCCACGGTGATCACTTTGATACTCTTAGTACCTCTTAAGTCTATATCTACACCTTTCGTTTAGGCTGGCGAAGATGGATGGTCATGATCAAACTGCGACATATACGTAATGCCGCAAACCCTAATTAGGGTTTTGGATCAGTCACGCGTGCGCAACTTTGGCCAAACGGTTTGGCAGGCTATGCTCCTCCTTTGGGGAGACCGATCGTGTGGGGCCCACGTTGGGCCGACGGTGAACATACGTTTACACCCTCGATGGTCCTAGGCGCGATCTAAGCCATCCAAATAGGCTGGCTAAGTTGGATGGTTGTGATCGATTTAAAACACTAGTGGAGATTCCGTGACCCTTTAAAGCATCACGCCAGCCATATTTCGAGCAAACGTTCATTGCTCTAGGGCATTGCTGTGAGAAGGCCGATCGGGTAGGTGAGAAGTGAGCCCGCTTAACGTGTCTTGTTTGGCGTTTCCCGATCATTTGCGAGATGATCTAGGGCCGTCCAACCCGGTGGTGAAGTTGGACGGTCGTGATGATTTTAAGACTGCCTTGAACAGTCTAAGCTCGTCGAGCTTCTTCCAAAACAACACAACCACCCTATTTTAGGGCTGGAGTTTGACGTGCTGGGAGGAGTTCGTGTGATGTTCGAACGACTAGGGCATAAACGGGCCCGCCGGTGGTCATCACGATGATGGCCTACTCTTGCCAGGGTTTGGATAGGCTTGTTAAATTACGCGGCCAACTTGTGTGGCCATGATCGTTTCTGAGACTGATTCGGACAGTCTAGATTTTCCCTAAGGAAATTAAATGTGTTCGATCGAGCTGAGAGTGCATCGACTCGAAATTCTCTTTGTCAGAGAGTAGCATGTACGGGTATTTCGTGCATGTCTCAATATTGGCACGGAAATTCATGCTAATCTGCTGAGAGTGAGCACTTAGTCGTCATGTCATGTCAATGATGAGAGTTCGGCTGAGAACACAACATGGGAATTACTAGGCGAATTATGCATTAATTAATAATGCTATAAATTCACAGAATATTTGGGATTGTTGCTACATGCACCATTCTAGGTGAATTTTGTATATTTATCGAATTGCTTCAACTAAATAAAGCGAGAGATTTTCTGTGTTCATCGCTTATCAAATGGCTTTATCCTTTGCAGGATGTTAGCATATTAAAATCGGTTTTACAATTTTAACCCTGAACTAAAATTCACCATCAACATTAAGTCCCCTGCGTAGCACATAATGGTTGCATTATTGTGGGGTAGGCATAAAATGGTGACGATATACAACGTAAGAAGTCAAGATGAAGGAAGTTTACCTGAGGAGCTCCCACCGACCGGCTATCGTTCATGTAAGCATGCGTGCGTGACCGTGGAGCCTTGGTGGGATCGGCTTCCTTCTTTGAGCGTTTGAGCCGGAAAGCGAATCCTTCTTCTATTAGAATACCTCAATTGCTCATGTATAAAAGGGGACATAACCCTTTTTTTTTTTTTTGATTTCCCTTTCGCTCGGCTTGCTTCTCCCGTCTGCAACTTCCGCTGCTGCTGCCGAGTATCGCCGACGCTGCCACCACTGCCGACACCGCCGGACCTTGCTCCGTCTGCCAACGAGGTAGGTGCTTGATCGTTCTTTTTTTTTTTTTTTTTTTGGTATAAACCCTAATTCTTAGGTAAACCTCTTTGCTCTTGTGAGAACCATTCCGTTGCAGATGAAACTTTGTTTTTGCTCCTTTTTCATCGTTGCATGTAAAACCTAGTCTTAGGTTGGATTAGACTTCGTGTACATGATCTCATGGATAGAAATGGAAACCGCTCCTTCGCCCATAGAAAACCGTGCCACAACGCATGCAAACCTGAATGAATGTGGGCCCCACAGTGTATGCTTCGCTCAAACGTCGGCCCTGCTGTGTACTTGCTTTATTCGAATGCCAACGTGGGCCCTCTGTGCTCATGCTCTTCCACGACCAAGGGAGTATGCTTCACTGGCCGTGGGCACATATTCCACGAAAAGATTTTTTTTTATCTATCATTCCGACCATTAAACCCATGTTGTATCGTATGCGTGATTTCTCCCTCAATACGAAGCAATGACTCTTTTTCCATTGTGTTTCGTTGTAGTTGTTTGAAAATGAACAAAGAGGCTCTTGTTGAGATGTCACCTGGAGATAATGTTGTTGCAAAGTCGGGAAGTGTTGACAACTCCAGAGACATGCCGAATATAGATGATGAACTGTTCACCGTGCCTTTTCCAAATGTTAGGAAGCATCCTGGCCATAAGATAACGCTGCTTTCAAGTTCAGAAAATGAAGAAGTTGCTCCGTCGTCTTCTCCAGCATTCGTGATGAGATTATTCTGCCTTCGGAAAAATGAGTATCCGCCTTCTCCTATTGATTTCAAGGTTGGTCATACTCCACTGAGCTCATATGAAGGATAGATGAGGCGCATGCTGAGAAATGAGCGTATCAAATATAACTTGACCAAAGCGCAGATCATCGAGGCTATTATGGCGTTTGCAACTCTTCACATTAGGAAAGACACTGCAGGTTTGATCACTTTTATTTCTCGATGGCGCCCCTCCACGCACACGGCCATTTGTAGATAGGGAGAAATGACCATTACCACGAAAGCGTAGCCGTGTTGATGAATCTCCCTATCATTTGGAAGTTTTCACTATAAGTTATCTGACGCAGAGAACCCAATCCTCGATGCTATACTTCAAAAGGCGGGAGAGTATGATCAACAGAAAAATGATGTGAAATGCTTTTATACTTGGTGGGTGTCTGAGTGGTCTCCTGCAAAACCGAGGCGGGGTCAAAAACTGGATGATAAACTCAACGTAGTTGCGTTTCTGTCCTTGTGGCTGTCTAGAGATATCTTTGACGATGGCTCTGGGAAGAAGACTATAAGACATGACCTCGTCATGTTTACTATAAATTTGGCAAAAGGTGTGTTTCTCCCTTTGGGCTCCTTATTCCTTAGATCATTGTATTATCATCTGGACGCTTTGGCGGTAGACATGTATGCTTCCAACGGATATAAGAAAGTGGAATCGCATATCCACATTGCTTTTCTCCAAGCATGTTTGTGGGAACATTTCAAAGGTTACGCCCCTATCCCTGTAACTTCGCTCTCCGGTTTGTATGGCGGTTCAAGGATACTCAATTGGCAGAATAGGCATCCAAAACCCAAGTCGAGACTTGTTGATTTCCTTGATAACATGTATGCTATAGATTTCCGTCCGTGGGGACCAGTCCATTCTTCCGTGATTCAACCGGAAACCTCTATTGTCGCCTCTGACATTGTGTTGTACACCGAGGGAAAAACCATGAGCCCTGGAGAAGCCATCTTCCTACGAAGTTGTATGCCAGGATACATTCCAACCTTATTTGATGAGCTCCTTTCTGTGGTTCCTTACAATATTGACAGAGCTGCCCGCCAAATGGGATTTGACCAGGGTGTTCCCTTCCGTCGTCCGCCGATGCCTTCGAAAGGTCTCGTCCCATCTATTATCAATGCTGACATCTTCACACCAGGGAAGAGCCTTCCATTCTTGCCTATCGGAAGAAAGCCAGTGACAACTAGTAGGTACAAGGATTTTTGGAGGGAGCAACTGTTAATTTTTCTAACATTCTCGGAAGAAGTTGCAGCTCCCCGTGGCGAGCCATCTCCTGAGGTCTGGCAAAGCACAGACGATTGAAGCCTCTTAGGGTAAACGGACCGAGTTAACACTATTGATAACCGCAGTCCCCGGGATGCAGGAGCTAGGTCCAAGAGGCAGGCGGGTGGTCCCGTGGACTTCAATTCTTCTCATATGCAGGTATTTATAACTTCTTCTCCTCAATCCTCCAATTCTATTCGCCTTGAACGATCTTCACTAAGGGTGATTCTTATTTGAAATCAGGGGCTCCTGAAAGAGAATGCTTTTACGAGGCTGGCACGTAACGCATCTTTAGAGAGTTCTAGAAACACTGAACCTCTTGAAGGTGATGACGAGAATTTTGAGGACTCAGTTCACAATGAAGGAAGCATCTTCATGCGTAGTAGGGAGATTGACCACGAACCAGGAGATGAGACCGTTATAGATGCCAACCTCGAGGTTGAGGGGAATGACAATGTAGGGGCTATCGGAGATGTCACATCCATGGTGGCTGTAGACGTGCTTCCCTCTGAAGAGCTTCCTGTGATTTCCAATGCGTTAGTTGTGCACCCCACCGCTGGTGTCATTTTTGATCCTCCTTTTGACGCTCCTTTCGTAGATCACGTGTTGGTTGGAGGGTACAGCGTGCCAGCTAAGTATGAAGAGTTATATACCAAGATATGGAAGAAGTATGATTGCATCGCCACCTCCAAGAAGCTTAAAAGTCGATGTGCATTAGTCAAACGTGTTGAAGAAGCTCTATCTTCCATCTACGGCATCAGCATCGTGACTGGGCGCACCGTCTCTGAAGAGGTAGTCGCAAACTGGGAGTTCCACCGAGATGTGTTCGTGAAGTATGAGTTTAACGCCTCCTGGTTCTGTGAAGGATTCGCTGAAATCCAGAAGTTGCAAGGTGAAATGATTGATGTTCCATCTATGAACTTCATTACTCAGCAAGAGGCAGAAGTCGAGCAATTGTTCCAAGAGTTGAAGCTGAAGCTGACCGCTCTCCAGAATATGAAAGATGCTTTTGCCAAAAAGACCAAATTGTTGCTGGACGACTTCCCTTGAATATTTTATGTCTTTCCTTTATTCTTAGGTATCTTTGAGTGACGTGAGGAATTCTTTTCATGGTTTGGTTTCAGGTTTTGAACTAATAGGTGATTGAATTTTGAATCGGTTTATTTTGAGATAGTTTTGTGAATGGTTTTTATGAAAGAGATTTGTTTTAGAAGGAATTTTCATTCTGATTATAAATAACGTGACTATTCTAACGATATCATACATGACATATGAAGTTGCAAATATCGTGTGAAAAGGAACACGTCTGAGGGGAAAAAAAAACATGATGTTCATGGTGATTTGCATCATCGGATCTCTTTCTTAGTGTGGGACACCAAGTCCCCAGTAGGCTCTAAAACTATCTTTCTCGTAAATTTGTTTAATAGGACTTACTTGTTCTTCGAAATTCCATCTGCATGAAATTGGATCTTCCTTAGTACTCACTTCAAGAAATTGTACGCGTTAATCTTCGGAGAGAGGAGGCAAATCTTCTGAATTAAGCTTCTTATGGACAATGCGCTTCAGAGCTTTGCATTCACTGCTAGGGTGATGAAGAAAGCGGTGATAGTGACAATATCTCAGATCTAGCATCTCCTGATCAGTCGGTTGTCGCCACATCGGGGGCAGCTGGACTTCTCCGTCTCGTATCCATACTTCCAATAATTCTAAGACTTTCTTCATCGATAATGGGAAATGCGGGTATCTTGAGCCAGGCTTTTCTTGCATTGACGGATGTTGTTGCGATATCTCCTGTTGATCTTGATATGAAGAATGTTTTGGAGTCGGAGCGCAATCCTGTGTCAACATGTATGCAGCCCGCTTGGTTGGTCGTCTTTTGGGATCTCTTTGTTCTCGAGGGCACGATATAGGTGATGGTTTTACCATTAGGCGGTGAGTCGAGTATTCCCAGCCTCTGTAGTCATGTGACTCTTGGCTGCTTTCCCTTTCTTCAGGCAGCTCTTTGTTTGGCTGAAAAGTCGGGGCAGATTGAACTTCTTTCTGTACTTCAACAAGGGTTTTGAGACACAAATCTTCCAGCAAGGTTTCATAAGCTAGCTCTTTTCCTTTATTCGATAAAGGTTGTGGCATTCCTGACAAGTCCTTTCCTCTGTGGAATTTATTTGGGTCTCCCTCGTTATCCGAATCATGCTGCTCGTCCCTCCTTAGTCCCCTGGTGCGGCCATGCGTTCTTTCTGCATCTTTGCTGGTAAAGACACGACTCCCAGACAAAGATTCAACATTCTTTGGTTTGCTAGGACATCCTCTAGCATCCTGGCCACACTTTCCATGAGGTTTGGATTATTCATGGCCTCCAGATAATTTGGCTGGTGAGGATACATTATAGAATGAAAGTTGGCCTCAGTGATTAAAATAAACGAATAGGTTAATAATCGAAACGGATTTAAAATCCACCCTTCGAAAAAAGAAATTGAATCCGGTATTAAAGAAATGAAATTGGGAATCTGGAAATTGATATTGTAACCGAGAGATTAACCTCCCACTGTGGTCGCCAATTGTTTATGGGTAAAAACTATTTCTACGGTTTTTGGTAAATTTGGGTGTGTGTGGATGAGAAACGAATCTAAACCCTAAACAAATGCACTGCACGGGAGTGCTTTTGATTTGAGAGATCAACTGTACAATTCGGCCTAAACCAAGAAATGGTCGATTTCTAGACTTGCTTCGGTCACAAAGTGAAGGAGATGGGGTTGATCTTAGGGAGGGAAGCGAAGAAGGTGTTGAGATTGTGAAGGTGTTGGTTGTTTATGAATTGTATCAGAATGGTGATTTCTGGATATTGATGACAACACTTGGTTTTTTATGTGTTCCTCTGTCTCGTTTGGAAATAGGAAAAGGACCTATTTATACAAGTCATTGAGCGCAAACCCTCATCTCGTAGGAAGTGGAGGAAGTTGAGTGATGGAGTAGTGGGTCGTGTGGGTGATTGCATGATCACGTCTTAGCCCACTTCCCTCACCATCTTAACCGTCCATACCTCCTGACACGTTCTTGTGATGGCGCGTTGCACGCTGTAAACCGCCAGACCAATACCCCAGTAAGTATCCCCCGGTTTGTGACATGCTTGATGTCTCGAATGAGTGGATCGTGGGACCCAATGAAGTAGCATACGGTGCTAGTTTAAATAAGCGAGTTATTTAGGAAGTCGATATTCATGAAATATCGTGTATACTTTATGCATCGAATAAAATCAATATGTATGAAGCATTCTTTGTTTTTAGAGCTTAATGGAGTAAGTCGCGGATTAAGCGTCTTAAAATGGTTTGCATGCTCAACCATCTTCGAGTGATTGTTTGGAGGCCGCATGGGCGGGCCATCCTTGGCCGATCACTCCTTGTGGTAGAGTGACGGGCGGTGATCACCAAAGTACCTCTTTGGCTATTTAACTCTTAGCCTAGGCTGCCTGACCAAGTTGGCAAAGTTGGACGGACAAGATGATCTACGACACATATTTGCGACCGTTGATGATTTTTAGGGTTTTAAAGAGGTGCGCAAGCATCACTCTTCAGCTTGACCGAAATCAAGCATGGACGATGTTTTTGGTGGGACCGACCGGGCATGCGTGTAGACGGCTTGCCGGTGTACATGTCCATAACATTATGTCTCGCGGAGGTATGAATTAGACTACTCAATTTGTCTGGCAAAGGTGAGTGGTCATGATCGATTTGCGATAGAAATCCTTTGACGCAAAGGATTTGGGAACCGCGTGACATGCCTCCTTTGGGCACGCGTTTCGAGGTGCTCATCGGTCACACGCATAGGTGGGCCCACGGTGATCATGTTGATACTCTTGGTACCTCTTAAGTCTATATCTACACCTTCCGTTTAGGCTGGTGAAGATGGATGGTCATGATCAAACTGCGACATATATGTAATGCGCAAACCCTAATTAGGGTTTTGGATCGATCACGCGTGCGCAACTTTGGCCAAACGGTTTGGCAGGCTATGCTCCTCCTTTGGTGAGACCGACCGTGTGGGGCCCACGTTGGGCCGACGGTGAACATATGTGTACCTGTCTGATGGTCCTAGGCGCGATCTAAGCCATCCAAATAGGCTGGCTAAGTTGGATGGTTGTGATCGATTTAAGACACTAGTGGAGCTTCCGCGACCCTTTAAAGCATCACGCCAGCCATGTTTTGAGCAAACGTTCATTGCTCTAGGGCATTGCTGTGAGAAGGGCGATCGGGTAGGTGAGAAGTGAGCCCGCCAACGTGTGCGTTTGCGCTTCCCTAATCATTCGCCGGATGATCTAGGTCGTCCAACCAGGCTGGTGAAGTTGGAAGGTCGTGATGATTTTAAGACTGCCTTGAACAGTCTAAGCTCGTCAAGCTTCTTCCAAAGAAACGCAACCACCCTATTTTAGGGCTGGCGTTTGACGTGCTGGGAGGAGTTCGTGTGATGTTCGAATGGCTAGGGCATAAACGGGCCCGCCGGTGGTCATCACGATGATGGCCTACTCTTTCCAGGGTTTGGCTAGGCTTGTTAAATTGCGTGGCCAACTTGTGTGGCCATGATCGTTTCTGAGACTGATTCGGACAGTCTAGATTTTCCCTAAGGAAATTAAATGTGTTCGATCGAGCTGAGAGTGCATCGACTCTAAATTCTCTTTGTCAGGGAGTAGCATGTACGGGTATTTCGTGCATGTCTCAATATTGGCACGGAAATTCATGCTACTTTGCTGAGAGTGAGCACTCAGTCGTCATGTCGTTTCAATGATGAGAGTTCGGCTGAGAACACAGCATGAGAAATACTAGGCGAATTATGCATTAATTAATAATGCTATAAATTCACCGAATATTTGGGATTGTTGCTACATGCACCATTCTAGGTGAATTTTGTATATTTATCGAATTGCTTCAACTAAATAAAGCGAGAGATTTTCTGTGCTCATTGCTTATCAAATGGCTTTATCCTTTGCAGGATGTCAGCATATTAAAATCGGTTTTACAATTTTAGCCCTGAACTAAAATCCACCATCAACACTACCATATTGGTGCTACTTCTATTGACCACGAGTCTTTTAGGGGGTTCTACACAAGACTCCCATTATTGGGATTTTTTAACTACATCTTCTAAAAAAGGAATACACTTCATTAGCAGTTTTATTTAAGAACGCACCAACACACAAAGACTCGGCCATGGCTTTGGTCGAATTCCTAAACCATCACAAAGAATCTGGACTAGTTTCGTTTACTCAAACCCATGGCGGTACATTGTGACAAGAGATCATTGTATCTTTCTGGAAACCTATAAAGATATTCTCCTTCTTGTTGCATACTGACATTAATTTTTTGCATAATAGATGCAGTTTTATGCTTAGAGTAAAACTTTTGAAAGAAAACAACAGTAAGTTCTTGGGAAAATTGGGGATATGCCCCAAAATCGACTGTCATCTTGGGGATATGTACCAGGATTCCAGTTTTCGGGAAAATGCCCCAAACTGGGGCATATCCCCAAGATGACAGCCGATTTTGGGGCATATCCCCAATTTTCCCTAAGTTCTTCCAATGTTTCTGTAGACTCAGATGGTATGTTATGCAACTATGACTTAGCTTTATCTCTTCAAGACTTCACCACTAAGGTATTTAATCCTAATTGTTCCCCAAATTTCCTCAAAGTCGCGCACATGAAAGTAAGGGTTTTCATCATCTTTCCCTGAGATGGTAGGTTATGCAACCATGGCTTAGCTTTATCTCTTCAAGACTTCATCACTAAGGTCTTTAATCCTAATTGTTCCACAAATTTCTTCGAAGTCCCTTACATGAAAGTAAGGGTTTTTCACCATCTTTCTTTAAGAATACAGGGACCATATGAATAATACCAGGTTTCAACTCATAGTTAGTTGTAGTGATAGGCAATTTAATGCAAGATGATCGGCTGGAGCTAGTTGGGTACATGTAATCTTTCAAAGTTTCCATTGTTGGCACAGTCAAAGTACTGTGGGTACTTTCCTCACATAGAGACAGATTCTCAAAGCTGAAATTTCCGGAAAAGGGTTCTCAAAAGAAAAGTCTTCGAGCTTCCCATTTCCACAAGAAGAACTACTAGGCTTTTCTATAATTACACGACCTAGAGTGTCTCTTTTCCAATCCCTCCCTCAAATGACCTCGGGCTTACACTAGAAAAACTAAAAATAAAAATTCATAATTGGAAGGGAGGTTCTAAGCAATCACAAACAAGGCTGACTCCACCAAGACAAGCCTATTGAATCTAGCAAACAAAAAGCATGATGGCTCCACTAAGATTGTTTCTAGATCAGCTTTTAATCTTCCGTAAGGCAACTAGTTACGATTTTAGCGAACCTCTTGGAACAATCTGAATTAAAGTAAATGAAAGAGAAGTAAGATAAGCTCTAAGGAGCTTGAACAATCCTACCTCTGTGGGGGCGTTTTCTTTGGTTACAAGGCGGCGCGATTCAACTTACAGTAATCATCCTGAACCTCGAGTTAGGATAACAAAGTAACCAATACTTGAAATCCTTTTGAATGAATTTCCTATATGCTCTTTACCCTATCAGTCTCGTTCTACTTAGTTTTTTAAGCTTAGGTCCGCATTGGGAACGTTTTCCTAAGGCCGACAAGAAGGAAACGATGATGAAATCCGAGACCTTACGTTATTTGTCCAAGCCTTGCCCGTTACTATAAATTAAAACCGTTTTTAAGACCTCAACATATATGCATTGAGGTGTCCAGAAAACTCACTGATAAGGGATTCGTGAGTGGTTATAATACTTACCTCCCACTCCATACGGGGGATCTTGGAGTCGACTCAGACCACCGATTCCTATGTCAGTATGCGAACCCGAGTGGCCGAGACAATATCGTAAATGTCTTCCTTCCCTTTTGCAGTTTATATTTAAACTTTACCCTTCCTTTGGGTCTAAAAACAATAAAGTCAAAAAAAAAATCAAAATGAAAGATTAAAAAAATAGAAGATTTCCTAAAAGAAAAAGGAAACAACTATACCCTAAAAATTGAATGGAAAATGACTAAACATCTTTGTCTTCTTGTTTCGTTCTTTTAGCTTTAACTTTTACTCCAAATTTTTTAGTTACCAAAGTTTTTGGTTAACTTTCTTTTCGATCCAAAATCCAAAACCTGTATTAAAAAGATAAATATCCAAAGAAACGTAAAATAGAACAAAATAAAAATACCACTAATGTTAAAGTTCGGCAATTTTCTTTTTATTAGATTAGGTTTAGCTATCCAAAAAGGGGTTGGGGCGCAACTTGTTGTGCGGTTACCAACAAGTTTCTTGTAAAAACTTTTCTTTTCTTCTTTTTATTATATTATACGTTTTTTTATATTTAAAAAAAATAAAAAAAATAAAACCTAAAAATAAATTTGAAACTCTAAACCTAAAGACTAGTTCACGTAGGCGACGCCAAAACTATTCGGAGTTTGATAGCGGTAAGAAAAAGTTCATTGCTCAGACTTGCAAATTTGATTATTAAACTAAATTTCTAAAACTAAATAAAGAAAGCTCAGTTGAAAGTTGATTTCAAGATTTTAAAAACAACCAAGACACTGGATTCCACTACTACACATGATTGAATGATGTTACAATAGAACCTTTATATAAGAATATCCTAGAGACTACAAAAAAACATTCATATATAGAGGTTATTCTTATATGGAGGTCTACCTTAAAAAGATCAATAATTATTTTTTTTGCTATGCATGTACTTATGAATTATACATACAACGCACATGAAATACCAAATCTTCACATATATGTATATATGACGTTTGTTATGTAACAAAATCCACACTGAACTCAACCACGACACGGAAGATTGACAAACAAAAGCATGTGATCGAAGATACTTAGGAATAAAAGAATCTTGCAAAATAGTTACAAGAATCTATTCATCTTAAATTTTGATGTATTGTAAGACCTATATATTTATATTATAAATTTATTATTCTCATATGGAGGTAAGTTTCTTAAGACGGGACCGGTAAAAAATATGACTTATTTCAATATGGAGTTTATTCTTAAATATAACTGGCTCAAGTCGGGACCAGAAATTTTTATTCTTATACGGAGGTTATTCCTATATGGAGTATTCTTATATAGAAGTTCCATTGTATAAATATTCCAAAACCCTAGTCACATTTTAAGTCCTTTTATTTCTAAATTCACTAATAATCAGGTATTTTCTCAAATATTTATTATACTCACTAAGCATAGATTATCAATTGATTTAACAAAGTATAACCTATCAAATTGAATCACAAGTAATTAGGAAAATTGTGCAAACAATTTAACATTATGTCAAAGCGGTAATTAAGTGAATTATAAATTAAAACTAAAGAAAATAAAATAATTACCTATCAATCATGGCGTAATTCCTCCATTGCCTTGGTTATGTGAGAATTAGCTCATCATGGTAAGCACCCTCTCAAAGCATTGATTCATGTTCAAAAATTGTTTACAAAGATGAAATGGAGAGAAAATAGTTAAAACCGAAAATTTGCAACGTTTATATTCGTTGCAAACTCACTGTTACAGAAAACGGTAAAAGCAGAACTATCGCAGGAATGATTGTTGCTTCTGGTGGAAAAGGTAACAGTTAGTGAATGACAGTCTTTGGCAGTATTTTGTTCTTCGTGTTCTTCACAGCAGCAGCAGCAGAAAAATCACTGTAACTCTCGATTCTTCGCTCCCTATTATCTCCAAACTGTCTGTAGCCTCTCTAATCACCTCCATAACCCTTTATATACTCAACAAGACCGAAAATACTCCATAATATCTCCGGAGTAATCTGCAATCACTTCTTTTATCTTTTATCCAAGTTTTGAGAATAATTTCAATTTTTATGTTCTTCACGCTATGCAGCTGTCAAACTTCATCCCAACTCGTTGAATACACATCCCAGAAGTAATCAAACACTCTGCGGCTATACGCCATACGCAGAAAAACTCATAAAAGAGTAAAGAGATCCCGAGAATATCTCCACCCCTGTTTTCCTCCAAATCCACGTAACATTCCTATTTTCCTGATCTCAAACAACTTATCATCCCCGTTTTGATGTAAAAGGCTGGTACAAATTCATTTGAGCGATTAAATTTCATTAAAACCCTTCAAAAATCCAATCATAAAAATACGCAGTTGAAAATGTTTTAATCCTGCGTTCTCCTCCAAATTCTGAGGAAGAAGATGGGCTGCCCTTATCCAGTTTCGGTTCCCCTTTAGCAATGAAGATCCCCTATCCAAGTTTGGGGTGCCTTTATCATTTATCCTTGGTACCTTTAGTAAATTTTAGGGTGTCTTCAGTAATTTTTCGAGCCGATTTTTCCAAAAAAAGTTTCTTGCTCAAAAACACCTACACACATAAAATACTATAATAAGTACAAAATGAGCAATAACAATTTATAAAATTGAGACAAATTAGACACAAAAATGTGTCTATCAGTCAGACTATCCTTTACATGATAGTTCTTGTATCCTGATTTTGTTCATGATCTTGTTCTCACTGATTGTTGAGGTTTTCGTGATGTCCAATTCGGAACAAGATAAATAGAAATCACAAAGTTCTCTTTGTCTCAGACTTTGTGATTCCTCAAGATGGATATCTAAACTCTTATTTGATTTGTTTGTCTTGCTAATGAGAGGTGGATGATACTCTAGGCTTCTCAGCTAACTGAGCGTAAGTGGTACGGATTCATGAGATTTGCTAGACTTTGTCTATTACACACAGATTTCCAAACCTAGATCAGAAAATCAAAAGGGAAATCAAATAGGCTTATATGTTAGGGGAAAATTGGTATCAAAAGTTTTCACTTAGGTTGAAGCAACCCTTAGGCTTTAAATGACGTCAGCTACAGAAATCAATTGCGTAGAGCCTTTCGAGGTTCAAGAGACATAAGGAGCACAACTGCATTTGAACTGCTTGGAGGGTTTATTCAGTCTCAACTATATTCCAGTCCGAAGCCTGATAATAGGCTAGTGTACGTAGCGGTTTAATAAGTTTTGGTGTGCAAAGCTGGACGAGGTACCGGGGTTTTTATGCAATTGTAATTTTCCTCGTTAACAAAACTTCTGGTATCTTGTGTTTTTCCTTTTCCGCATATATTGTTTTATCTTTATAATAGAAATAACACAAGTAATACGTAATCAATCTAGATATTTTATGTCTTTATTAATTGTGATCAATAACGAGAAATAATCAGGTTCACGGGCTTCTTAGTCTAGACATATTGATTGTGGAATACAAACAGAAAAACTCTAAATACGTATTGTACAAGGATCTTTAATTTAGATCTACTTACAATTGTATTAGGTTTTGTCCATACAAGTTGCCGAAAAAAAAGTTGGTGGTGTACTTGGTACCCTCTCCTTTTCAAGCTCAAATCACAAAGGCCATTTCTTCACCAGGTCAATTTGAATGGCGCTTGCGCCAAGTTTTTAATTGAGAAGGATCCAAAAAGTGGCTCTTGCGCCTTTAGCGATACAAGGAACTTTGCCACGGTAAGTCTGTGATAGGATGCTCTAGTATTACTGGTATGAAAAGGATTGAATTTTTACTTTAATCGATCGACGAGCACGTTTGGTGATGGAAGATGAAAATTCTAACCAACATTTTATTCCCTTGATCACTACCTTTATTTATTTATTTATTTACTTTCATTAGTATACTTTAGTTAAAATCATCACTATTTCCCTTGGTTACCTAAGAAGTCGAAAGCAAACAACAATTGCATGCCCTTTGTGGGAACGAATCCCTACTTGTTACTCTACTCTTTATTGTAGAAAGTATAAGAAATATTTTGGTCGGCTGACAACCCATCAGTTAAATAACCTAAACATCGAAAAACATTGCTATCTCTTCTACCTTAAATCATCAAAAGCATCTGTATCGTCGTCAGCAAGTCCAAGTGGGTCAAAACTACCACTAGGGTAAAGTGGGTCGACAATCTCTCATTGTGGACCACCAACAACACATTAACCTTCACCCGTTTCGCCAAATTTTAACACCAAAATGTGAATGTAATTCGGAGAAGACACAACCAAGAGCACCAAGTGTGGCCTATCTGTAGTGGTTAACTTTTAGCTCTCGATTTTTAGAAAAGGATTTCGGGTCAACAGAAATCCCAGAGGTGTCATAACTATAATCACCGAAAATTCACCAATGAGGTAAGATGGAGACCTGTCGGAGAAGCCTTCTAAGCACTTAACACGGTCGACGCAGTACCATGGGATACCAGAGCATACAAATTTGCTTGGCGTTGTTGTCTTAGCCGTGGTCTTCTTTTGGAAGATCATAGTGATTATTCCTTCCCCAATGCCATCAGTAGCTAGTGAAAGTTTAACTGTCTTTCCTGCAAGAGGGAGAGAAGAGACAGACACATAGTTGAAGTATCCATTGGGATATATTACGAAGATAAGTGAGTTATGGTAGTTTGTTGTAGTATGAAAAGTTCCATTAGCTTCATCTTGCATTTATTTTTTCAATGGCCTGGTATGGATTGAAGTTTGAACGCTTCAACAATCTTTTTTTTTTTGGAACAAGTTGATTCGATAAGTGGACTAGTGAACTGTTACACTTCCCGGTTGTTGATGGTGAGTTTTTGACAAGGGAGAAAATCGTAATATTACTCTTGCCCAGTTGCAGAAGCATGAAAATAATATGCATGAATTTCTGACTCGACATTTGAATTATAGATTTGTACTTCTACGCTATATTCTTCAAGGAAATTAGGAATGCATATCTAATTAATAGCTACATTGACCTCGTAGATTTCTTATACATGTATATGCCTACAAGATTTAAGAGCTTCACTCGGCTAAACTCTCATTGTTTCATGCACGACATTACATATTGTCATGTATTAATCAGAGTACACTGATAATACAAATTATATATATTTAGAATAAGCTTATATCCTATTTGAAGTACACTATCTAGTACGAAGTTGGATTGAACATCACTTCAAGTTACAGAACTTCTACGGCTAAATTCCTTGAATATGTTTTCCAGGATACCAACAAAGTGCTAACAACTACTACACATGGCCATGGCCAAGCTTCCAGACCGAGTAGCCAACTTGGACGTGCCCCCAAGGCCATTGGCCAACGTTCCCAGGACTCTAGCGTCCCATGCCAACCTTAGCCAGCGCCCTAGTGCAAAATCAACTTGGCCTCATCCTAGGACTACTTGGACACGCCTCCCAGGCCATGGGTATTGCATCTACGCGCATTATTGTGGCTAACATGCTACTAACATGCCACTAACATGTCACAAGTATGCCATGACCATGTTACGCTGCCATGAGCCCGCTAACGATGCCATCTTACAACAAACTTCTTATTATTCACACAAACCTTGAATTTGAGTTGTCTCTTTAAGCTATGTCACTTCGACAAGGTCGGTCTAGTTTAGGCTAAATACTCAATCAAAATACATTGTGGTTATAACCTAGTCAAGACAAAAGATAGTCCTACGAGAAATCAAAACATGTTACGTGGGGGGATTCTTCATGGGTATTGGTCTGGTGGTTTACAGCAACATGCGGCGTGGAAACACCCCATGATGAGAAAGTGACAAGTAGTGGTGATGGTTAAGAGCAACTTCTGGAAAAATCTCTATCATAATGGGCGTAACTCCACCATTACACCCACGATCTCCATCCCTTCAGTACCTCCACTACTTGCAAGGAAACAACGTGTGACCCTTACAACTATAAATAGACTCCTTTGCCTATTCAGAAAACGGAACAAGCTTACCATTCTCAAGCTCTACTTCTTTTATAGTTCGACAAACCTTACACACAACAATTCAATCACCGCTGATTTCCTCAATTTTCTCCCTCCCATAAGATTAACCCATCTTCTCTCTTTGTAACCGAAGCAAAACATGAACGACCAACTTCTTGGTTTAGGATCGTTTTGTATGATTTTTGAACCTAAAGAAACTACTTTTTTTTTTATATCCTAGACTTGTGGTCCCTAGACTACTTCCAAACTCCTTAAATTGGAATGGATTCTGGAAATTACGGGGTTCGAACCCCTACCTCCTCAGTGGAAGGAAGCATGAGAACCATCAGACTACTTGATGGTTCTCTAAAAAAAGTACTTCGACGGTATATTGTTTAACCCTAGAACCAATTTTTTTAGGTATAAACAATTGGTGACCATAGCCATAAATCAACCTCTCGGCTACAAATTCAATTCTTCAATTGTCCGAAAAAAAAATGGTTGGATCTTAGGTCCGGATCAGTAACTAATCCCAATTCAGGCACGACAGCCACCCCTAATTCCTCTAATAAACACCGGAGCACGATAAATGTAGAGTTTACTAAAGAGCGAACAAAATAAAGCATTTAAGTTTTTGATCTGTGCAGTTGTACACACACCTGACCTTAGCTCAGTTGGTAGAGCGGAGGACTGTAGTATTCAGCAGGTAATCCTTATGTCACTGGTTCGAATCCGGTAGGTCGGATTTTTTTTTACTAGCTTAAATTTTCTTTAAAGTATAAAATTTACACGCACATAATCAAGTATACCTATCTATAATACAAAACATAATGGGTTTTTGAGCTTTGGACAGACGGATAACATTTTGGGAGACAAACAACTGATCCAACCATTCCAGTCTCATCCCAGCCAAAGACATCTAGCGGATGTGGTGTTTGTAACCTTCTTCCATTATGGAGATATTAATAACCCTCTTAATAAAATGAAAAAATAAATGCGCCATTAAGAAAATAAACTGAAAAAAATAAATGTTACAACCATGTTTCAACCATCGAAATTTTTTTAAAAAAAAAAAAAAAAACTTTCACCCATATCTTTGAAAAAAAAAACAAATTAGCCATCTTTAACAACCTGCAAAATACAAACAATTATTATTTTTAAAAATAATAAAAATAATTTTCATTGCACTCATTGTGTAAACGGAAGAATCAAAAATTACAACTAATGATTTTCATTATACTCACTAGTAAGGCCACATGTGCGATGCACATGTTTGAATTGGATTCTTTTAACAACACCAAATTTAATAATAATGGGAAAAAAAATTCTTAAAATAAAAAATTAATATCCTTGTTTGTACTCATTACGTAGATAATTTAAAGAGCTTTCCAAATATATTAATTTTGCAAAAATCCGATGTGTATTTTTAAAGATATTTAAGTTTTAATTTTTTTGATCTATTTTTAAAACAATGGCATTCCTGTAAATATATAAATATTAACTAAAATATTAGTTAATGGGGGTATTATTGTCATGTGAAAAGGCTTCACCAAAAATACCTCTTTTCTTTATATTTATTATATATATTAAGATAAGATAAGATAAGATAAGATTGTACAAATGAACAATGTTTTTTTTTGAAAGCCAAAAAACAAATGGAACAATGAGTAACGAATATATATATATGGGAATTTTTTTTGTAGCCCATTTCCTATATTTTTTGTATTAGAGACCCATCAATAAAATTACATATATCAATAACCCATAATTATATATACTTAGTAATATATTACTTTAATAATCTTCTATCTAATTAAGGAATTCTGAAGAACGGGCACCTAGCTCAGCTGGTCATCTCTGTTCCCCAAAGTTTCATGCGTTCCAGGAGGTCCCAGGTTCGAGTCCCCAATGACGTAATATTGCAGAAATTAACATGGAATGTAGAGTTAGTTTGCCCCCCTTGTGAAACAATCTCAGCCCCCCCATTCGCTTCGGCTCCTTTGGATAGGTTACCCATGAGGCTTGCTGGTAGGCTAGCACAGCAACTTGTTCAATTAATGTAGTAGTATGTCGTTGGAGCTTAGCTTGTTAGGCTTCCAACTAGTTTCATGTATTAATCGTTATCCAATAATATATTAAAAAATTATATTTATATCTAAACTAAAACCATACCTAATGTTAACATTGTTGGTATTCAAACCATTCAAATGACCAGACACTCGGCTTGTGCTTCCTTCTTCAAATATTGAATTTCTGAAAAATCCCATTTTCGCGCCATCCTTTGTGACATTTCTGGGTTGAGTTACTCTTCTTTCCCACATTATCAGATCTTGTGTATTCTTCCCGATTTCATTGTAGACTTTGACCATCTTTCCTTGATCCCTAATGATGGTACTGCTCTCAGACTCCATATCCCCAATTTCACTATCCCCATTTAGAGTTTGGTCTTCCCACTGCTTAGAGAAACCATATGTAGAACTTGTAGTACCCTGCAGATTCTGATCTATTATGCTCACAACTTCAAACCAGTTCTTCATGTTTCTCTCATCCATTTCTGACCATATCCAATCTCTTCCAAAAATGACTCTTAGCCTATACATATTACACAACATAATATTGTCTTTACCTGTATTACATAACACAACCTTAAAAGAGTGAAAGTAGTTATAGACATTCTGAAATGTAGCATCTTTGTAAAGATCTTATATAATCAAATTTCCTTTCCCAAAAAAGGAGTCTCCAGAGGACCCATAGCCTGCCATGTAACTGTGACTCTTTTACATTTCATACCAGACAGCCACTGCATCACTGTTATCATGGTCTTGCTTTTGTCTTCAATCACTCCTTGCTCTGCAACACTGCACCTGGCACCTTTGAACTTTCCTGCGAAATCAGTCACATACATAATAAGAAAAATTTCATTGCTCCAGTTTGTCTTAGCCATAGTGAAATAAGCTTTATGACTGCCATCTTCTTCATGTGTAGTAATAACTCTTTTCCTGTTTCCTTTGTTGTTGATTTCTGCCTGAGCCATGATGTGACTCACAATATGATTAGCTATAAACTTATAGCAAGGTTTAGTTTTATCAAAAGCACTTTGGCACCTAGCTTTCCAAATAAACCACATAGTAGTTGCACATATGTTTTCCCAGTTAACATTATCATGACTGAACTTGTTTTTGTTTTGAAACCAACTTTTGAACCAAGTTCGAAAGTTTAGACTTTTGGTTTTTACCCTACTGGTGTTGTATGGCAGACAGTTCCAAACATTTTTAACAAAATCACAGGTCATAAAAAGATGATCAATATTTTCTACTTAAGTATTGCACAAGTTACACGTGTTATCAACATTGGCTAGAATCCTGTTGATTCTAGCCCCCACATGTAGAATGTCATGAAGACATTTCCAAATGAAAATTTTAATTCTGGGTAAAACTTTCAGATTCCATAACCTAGTCTAACTAATAGTACTAGTAGAACTAGTGGCACAGTTGATACCATCCTTCTCAGCCAAATTTTTATACAAAGACCCCACAGTGAAATCTAAATGTGGAGTGTAACTCCATCTCAACCTATCTGTAGCATTTTTGTCAATATTTATAACAACTATAGTCTGAATTAGAGCATCAGTAAAACAAAGTTTGAGTTTGTTTAAATCCCACTCATTGACATTATCAATAAAGAGATCTCTGACTTTACTAAATTTTAATTTGATTTCCTCATTGATGGGAACAATCAAATTTTCCTCCCCTGGAATCCATTTGTGATTCCAAATACTAATATCAGATAAATTGTTGACCTCCCAATAACTTCCTTTCCTAAGATTGCTGAAGTTTTTGGAAATTCCTTTCCACAGCCAAGAATATGTATGTTTAGCTTTATAACTGTTATCTAGAATATCCCCATTTGGGAAGTACTTCAGTTTGAAAATAGTACCCCATAAAGATTTTGGATAGGCTATCAGTCTCCATCTATCTTAGTTATCATGGCTTCATTCATAATTTTAAGTTTGCGAAAACCTAAACCGCCTTCTTTTTTACTCTTATTAACTCCAGACCAAGCTTTTATGTACAGACCTTTCGATTTACCTTCTGTTTTCCCCCAAAAGAAATCACGTCGGAGAGCCGTTATTTTGTTTAGAGTGTGCTGAGGAATGCGAAAACAGTTCATTTGATAATTATGAATAGTTTCAATAGTGGATTTAATGAGAACTCCTCTACCAGCCGGAGAAACATTCCTGTTTTTCCAACTTTTCAACCTACCAGCTACTCTACCAAAAAGGGGTTCAAAATAGGCTATTTTAGAAGTATTAGTAAACAGGGGAGCCCCAAGGTATTTGTCGTCAAGTTTTATTCATCAAGAAACGAGACAAACTTTTCATACATAGAATAAATAGGTAAGGAGATAAGGGATCTCCTTGCCTTATTCCTCTAGTAGGATGAAAAATCAACCCTGGTGAGCCATTTAACAACACCGAAGAGGAAGTAGTGCTTATGCACTGGTGTATAAGGTTACACCAGTCACCACCAAACCCCTCTAGTGCTTATGCACCGGTGTATAAGGTTACACCAGTCACCACCAAACCCCATATTCTTAAGAACAGATAAAAGGAATGTCCATTCGACCCTATCGAACGCCTTGGACATATCAATTTTAATGCCTAAATAACCTGTGTTACCTTTCTTTTTTTTTCATAGTGTGTATTAATTCGTGAGCTACCATGATGTTGTCAGAAATCTGCCTATTAGGGACATAAGCCAATTGTTAGGGCGATATCAGTTTATCTAGAAAAGGTTTTAACCTACTCGCTAAAAGTTTCGAAACAATTTTATAAATAGTATTACATAAACTAATTGGCCTAAATTGACTAGCTTCATCAGGATTTTTAGTTTTCGGAATCAGATAAATGAAAGTATTGTTTATTTCTTTTAAGAATAAAACCAGTGTTAATTTTTTTTTTGAACCATAGCGACAATATCCTCAGAAACCAAGTCCCAATTTTTCTGAAAAAAGACAGCAGGGAACCCATTTGGCCCTGGTGAAGAAGAAGGAGCCATTTTAAAAACTATGTCTTTGATTTCCTCATATTGAGGAAAACGCATGAGGGCTAAGTTGTCCTCATCAGTAACCAAACAAGGAATGTTAATTAACAAGTCATTGTTAATTTCAGGCTGAGAAGTAGTCGCCATTTTCGAAAAGTGTTGAAACAACACTTCCTTTATTTGGTTTCTACTTTCCAATCAGACTCCATTATCGTTTTTAATGGCTAAAATTATATTTTCTCAGAACTCTAGTTCTCATAAGACCATGAAAGTAACCAGTATTTTTATCCCCTAAGTTTAACAGTTTATCCCCACTTTTTATTTTCAAAAACGATTCATTTATATTATACCACTTCTCAACTTCTTGATTTAACATTTTCAGATTTGTTTTTGGCCTTACTATTATTATTGAAATTTTCAAGATTAGATATGGCATGTTCCAACCTTAAATGAACATTACCAAACTGGTTTTTATTCCATAGAATTAAATTTCTTTTGCAAACAAATAATTTTTTAACAACTTGAAAAGCAGGAGAGCCAACATGATTAGTTAACCAGGAATCATTCACAACATCTATACAAGATTTTTCATCTAGCCAAGTACTAAAGCGTTTAAAAGTTTTTGCACCATCTTTCCTATCCTGTTTAGTACGTAAAATTATAGGACCATGATCTGATGCTATCGGACTCAAATGTGACACTTTAGCTTCTTGAAAGAGGGAAATCCAATCCTTATTTGCTAATCCTCTATCTAGTCTTTTTTCAATCAATTCTCCATCATTTCTGTGATTGGACCATGTAAACGGATAACCCACAAACCCTAAATCTATTAGACCCGCTTCATTCACAGCTCTAACAGAATTATCAATTTCACTCCTATTGATACTACCAACACCTCCAGTTTCATTCTGATGTAACGTAAGATTCAAATCCCCTATTACTAACCAAGGAAGAGTAATATTAGCCGACGGATGTGACAAAAGATCCCAAGTTATATTCTCGTTGTTTGGATGCCCATATAAGCAACTAAGAATCCAATCTTTACCAGTTATTTGATCAGTTATGCAGGCATTGATGAATAAATCTGAATGTTCTGTAATCTTTAATTTGACTGTGACAATCCAAGCCATAGCTATACCCCCTGATCTTCCTATTGGATCAACAATTTTCACATTATCATAATGAACTGATCTAAACAGACTTCTCACATTTTCTCTAGTATTTTTAGTTTCACTAAGGAAGATGATCTCAGGCTGTATCGACTGGACTAGGTTCTTAAAGTGTTCTCTTGGATACTTCTTACCACAACCTTGACAATTACATGACATAACTTTCAAACTTCAAAATTGTATGCATTCTTTATACCACACATAATTATGTAAATTCAGCATTTGTATATCTACTAACATGACATGCTTCTCACTTAACATATAAGGATTGTAAATAGAGAGAGGGTGTATCATATTATGTACCTAGCTGTTGCTTGGAGCAGATTCCTCCATCTCAGTTCTTAGATTGACAGGTGAGATGGAGTTATAGTTGATGGATAAAGAGAATATTTTATATATTGGGGATACCTTAAATTCATGAGAGGAGCAAAACTAGAGAGAGTGAGATAGAAGTAGAAATACACTGAGGAAGAATAATTATGATGGTGAAAATAGTTGGGAGAAGTTAGGAAGGCTGGTGGTGATCATTTAAATGGAGTTAGTCGGTATTAATCAAGATCAACGAGAATGATGAGTTAGAACATGGGGGAATACGAGGTAGGCGAGTTTTGTCATCGAATAAGGTGGGAACTCTTATAACCTTATTATAAACGTTAAGTTTACTTTCAATCTACAAGCATGAAGTGTCTTTCTTATCAATGAGCCTATTTGTGTAATTCTTCATTTGTGAAAATGATGATTGCTATGAACATGTTTGGTTCATATGCGTTGTATGATTTTCCCTGCTAGGAGTGTCTGTGGTTTCCCCATAGATTCTGGCTAAGTCAAGTAGGCCAGCATCCCCCTGGTTGTATATTATTTAGTAGTCTGGCATCCCCTCAGTTGTATATTATTTAGTAGGTCGGCATTCCCCCGATTGACTATTATATTTTATATTAAATTTATCTAGTAGGCTGACATCCCCCCCGGTTGTATATTATTACCTTATTTAGTAGGCTGGCATCCCCCCAGTTGTATATTATTTAGTATATGATGGCATCCCCCAGTTTGTTATTATTTATTATATTAAACTGGGAAAATCACTCGTGTGCATATTATACTTGTTTGTCTAACATACTGATCTTGATGGTAATATCTGAATCATGGTTTGTATTGGCACTCTGTGTGGACGATGTTATTATTATTGATTAGGGTTGCTTTCGCGTCGTCTTCTCCAATGAGTTTGGCGAGGTTAGAGTGACACTTGCTTCGTGATGCATAAATTGTTGTATGATTAATTTCTTCTTGTTTTCTTTCAATTTATATTCTTTAGAACCATGAAGCATGTTAGTGATTACTTGAAAGTTATATGTTTCCATTGGGAACCCCTTTGGGATGATGTGCTCACTTGTTCCCACTTCAGTTTCAGTTTACCGAAGAGATAGTGTACTCGAAGATATCTGTTTCTGTAGTTTAAACCGATAGCCGATTAAGAACGTTTTTGTATCTTTCATATACATGAATTCTTGTTGTTTGTAAAACAATTCATATATATATATATATATATATATTTTGGGAGTTTCATCTAAAAAGTATCAGAGTGCTTGGGAATTGGTTTTGTTTTACTTTATGTATTTATGTTCCTTAAGACCGATGATCTAGATATTGTTACTTCTGGTTTAGGCTATATTCCTATTGGCTAAGCAGGTTTAATACTAGGGGCGTGACAAATTACAATCTGCGAGCTATTCAGTCACTCGTCCACAATGGATACCTCCATATCCAGGAGTAGTCAAATTGAATTTCGATGGAGTTGTACACGGTTTTGAGTCTGGTGCTGCAGTGGTAGCCAGAGATTCTTCTTCGTCTGCTCTCTCAGCTGCATCATCTCTTCATCTACAAAACTGTCCAGTTGTGGCTGAAATATATGGAATTCTTCTTGCTCTCCAGCTGGCGGAGACGAATAGTTACGATAAAATCATCATTGAAGGTGATTGTCAGCAACTTATACGCATCTTTAACGGTGAAAGTTCAGTCATACCTTGGATAGTCGCACGTATTGCCGAGGATATTCTAGATTTATCTAAGGAATTCACTTCAGTTACTTATTCTTATATTCAACGAGATGCCAACGACATGGCTCATGATCTCGCCGAACCATATCCAAGCGGTCTTGAACCATATCCACACTGTGTGGTCTTCTTCCAATTTCCCTTCCTGTGTTATTTCTGGCACATGACTTTAGCTCATACAATTTGCTTTTGTTAGTTGTCTTTCCCTGTTTTTTTTCTCTTTAGTTAAAAAAAAAAAACTTAGCTTAATTATTATTTTATTTTTTTATAGAAATATAACTTTATATAATTATTTTCATCATAAAATAGAAGACAATCTCTACTCAATTTTAGGGAGCTTAATTATAGCTCCCTAAAATTACTCCATGAAATAACTTCTCCTATTCAAAAAAAAAAATTCCGAGAATAATTCCCTTAAAAAACTATTTGACCTAATTCCCTAAGAAAAACTTTAATTATCACTATAGAAATTAATTTTGAAAATTTAAGTTTAAAAATTCTAGTTTTCACTTTTCACAAATATATTGGCCGAGTGAGATTTTGTTTACCACTAGAAAATTACCGTGAGCCCGTTGTTTTCACTTTTCACAAATATACTAGATACGAACCCGTGCTTCGCACCGGGATTACATTTAGATTCATGTAGGGCTAAAGAATTAGTTCATGGTTTGAGCTTAGTGACCCCATGCAAAATTTTAGGAAAATATAATATGCTAGCATTCTCAAACGTTGAAAATATGATCATCATAATTACTTTGAAGCTAGCATAAGAATTAGTTCGTTCAGCATCCACACTAATTGTAAAATCACATAACATAATCAACTATTTACTTTGAAGCTGATGTGGTAATCTTCAAAAATAGAGTCACTCAACTACTTTGATTAGTCACCATAACTCCAACACAAACAAATTCACTGCAACTTGTATAACTTGTATCTTATTTTTCCATTATATTCCTTCCACCGTATATAGAGGACCGAAATTCATGCATTTCCAAAAACACTATCATACATTGTGTGAGAATATGTAGCATTGTGAAAGAAACCTTTGAGTTGTGTATCTGAAGAACTGGCCATACTGAATAAGTGATCCATGAAGTGACTGCCAACATAAGAAAAATTGTGTATTCATAATGACGACTGTTTGGAGTACACAAATGTCTTAAAATCTGCTTTCACGAATGCCAAAAACATGCGATTGGTGATTCAATGGTATTTGCAATGCCGCCAGCAAAGTAATCATTTTCGCAGAAAAACAGTGTCAAGTATTCCCCTACAACACAAAAGGAATAAAATACTTAATAATCAGAAACTGTACTAACTGACCCAAGGACATCAAATGCTTCAAAACATTCAATTGATGAGGTAAATAATGTAGTGGATAAAAATGAAACTTATTGTTGTAATAAACGATTGCAATACATTAATACATATGGTACTATCGAAAAGGATTAGGAGATTACATGATGAGCAGTCTCCTGCAGAAGTTGAGTGACATACCTAGTACTTTTGCATCTGCACGTTTATCATCAGGTCTGCTTCAAAAGAAAATCATCTCATTGGCTAAAATTTGATGGAGCAAACAAAGCCTGCTCCTTGGCCACAACTGTAATTTCGTCTTTTCCACTAATTCCCGCGCCACAGCTGCCTTTCCTTAACTCCTCTATTAGTCTCCCGGATCATCAAACCTTCTCTTCAAAGAACTCTGAAGCCAATGGAAATGTGAACTAAAGATTTTCTTAAAGTTTATTAACAATGTATTTGCATCCAGTATACACTTGCAATAAAATGTAAGAAGAGACAAAGTTCCCACTCTCGTGGTGAAATAGTAAAACTCATTTGAGAAAAACCCATTATAAACTTTAGTTTACTGTAAATCTATATTATTAATACACAAACACATTTATACATTCTCAGATGTAAAGTCTTAATTCATTCGAGGAAAAGGGGGTTGATGTTTAATGCTTTGTTTAACAATATACTCCAAATGTAATATTTATTTGCATCATTTCCTAACAAACCTTCATTTGAGAAGTATTCCTTAACATACATCAATATTATAATAGGCTACGGAGCTAAGTTTTTTCTAGTATTGTGAATCGGTAGTAGGTTGGAGCTAAGGAGAAGAACTTTGCTTGTTTCGGATAACTTAATTGAATTATGAGCACATATAAATACTAACCATGTCACATACATCAATGCACATTTCAGGATTTTTACCGACCACATTGTGTAGTGATTGAAATTTAAGTTTCCAGTCGAATAAGTGCATCTTATTTATAAAGGATTGAAGTTCTGTTGCGAATTAAACTTTACATCTTTTAACAAAAACTGAAAGGATTGAAAGGATATATAGGTTTTTAATGGGTGTTTAAATATTTTTCCTATCCATGTTAAGCATATAAAACGATAAACATAATCAAGTGAAGTTTAAAGACCAAAGTGTTTTTTATAGATAAATGACTATCTATGGCTTTGGATTAGCAACAGCATAAAGCCTTTATTTTTCTGCCTCTTCCTAGAAATCTCTTTGAAAATTATACAAAATAAGCTAATCTACTTCAGAGAAAAAAAATAAACTTGCTTAAGAAATTTTATAACTTACTCATTGAAGGAATCAGATGTAGAAGAAAAAGCTATTGTGGTTTTATTTTGTGGGAATATCAAATATATGATATCCAAGTGATATAATCCTGAATCCTGTAACAAAATGAACCAAAAAGAAAAAAAGGAAAAAATTGGACTCGTAACAGAAGCTCCCCAAACAGTCGAGGCTATTCTGACACAACTGAAAATTAAACCAATAAAGAATCATAGGAATAAGCATTCCATATCAAAGTGCGAAAGAAAGGCATATTGACTTCTACTACATATTTTATATTTTTAATTGAATCGTCACCTACACAACATCTAAGGCAACCTATTAATTATACCGCAAACTGATTGGCATAATCGGAGAAGTACAATGACCAAGGGGTTTTGCTGTTTTGCATATCCATTTTCAGTTCTGTCCATGTTGAGCATAGAAAAATGAAGTTTAATGACCAGGGTATTTACCTCGACAAAAGACCATTCAAGGCTTTGGATAAAGCAGCAGGCGGATCCTTTGGATTGGTTAAATTCACCTCATCTCCACCTTACCTCAAGATCCTGAGATTTAAGTGTCTTCATCATCACACTCAGCGATATCACCATTAACATCTAATAATATCACGCCCCTTTATTTATTAACTGAAACATTAAGACAAATTAAGTAATGTGAAAAAGAAACAGAGTAAGGTATTTTATCAAACATGTTATATGCAACTTAAAGAAAGAAACTTACATGCATCGATGTCAGCTACTCAGCATTCTCAATGTTTTCATCGGAGATATATTCATTTTCTGTCTTCTTTTGAAGGTTATCTTTGATTGATGCAGACAGTACTGCTGAGTAATCTTGAATTGGAGTTGATGAAACTGGATATCAAAGTATGATTCATCCTTGGGTAGTGGAAGGAGAGATAATCGTGAGCAACATAAATCAGAGCTTACCGATTGCTCTTCAAAATTAATAAGCAGTTGGTCAATTCCAGAAGAGCAAGAATTCACATTTCTAAATAATCAATTGTGATGAGGTTCGAGCAAAAAATTTCATATGTGAATTGAAGACAAAATTTTCACTTTTGTTAGGACTGAAGAAAAAAATGGGAACAAAGCTTTGAGAGATATAGAGCAGTTACTAAGGATGAAGATGATAAGTGAGAGATATGACGCAGTTAAGGATGAAGAGGAGAAGTTGGGTTAGTTGGTCAATGAACAGAAGAAGTGGGAGGTGTACGCCGGGTGTGAATAAAACAATTTAGTTAATTGGCGTGGGGCCAGAATCAATGACACAACTCTATTTCCAAATACTCTCACTAAAATGATCCACATCATCAAAAAGTGGGGTCAGAGTGAAGGAGAATTCAGCATTGAGTTTCAATTATCATCTTGTTAGATTAGCCGAGTGAAAGATTTTGTTTACCACTAGAAAATTACTGTGAACCCTTTGAAAATTGTAGTTTTCACTTATAGCAATCGTGATAATCGAAATTTTCACATTTGTATTTAATAAAAACTGCAATTATCACTTGAAAAACTATATGTGAAAGTTATAATTATCACTTGTAAAACTAGGGATTTCATGGCGAAATTACTAAGTATATGGGGAATTTTTCCAATTAAAGACTACTCTTTTTCGTCCACATATTGTTATTTCAAAGGATATTTATCATCTTTAATTGATCGATTTATTCATCGGAATCATCACTACCATATCTTTGTCTTCTAGATCCAGCGCATGAGTGCACCATATCGAATCTAATATAGTTAATTTGTATCGATGTCAATTCTGTATTGATCTCTCAGTATGCATAAGAACCTTAATAACTATTCGACAAAACAACTGAAGAAAATAATCATTCATAACTCAACCAAAGACCAAAATTAATTGGAGCAGAGAATAAACAGGAAAGTGAGAGAAGAATAAGAAAATCAGGGAACAATCGTAAAGAAATGGCAAATCTTATCATCCTTATCTAAGCCTAATTAGTCGGTGAGTAAATACTGTTTCAGTTTCCTAATTTGTTGGTGAGTAAATGCTATAATTGTTAGAAACTGAAAAAAAATAAAAAAATAACCCCCATGAATAGGGTTATAATTATTTGACCGTAATTTTTTTTTTCCTTTGAAAGTATTAGTAATAGTTTGTAATGGATAAAGGTTACTTTAGTCCTGCTAAAAGTTTGAAAGTATTAACCCAGTCTAAAACTATTAATCTTAACCGTATATCTTAGATTTTGGGCTAGACAGATATGTAATCTTATTGATGGGTTTCTGGAAGAGAGAGAGTTCAAACTTGGGTTTCTCAAAAATTTCCACAATATATATATATATCCAAAAAATGACTCACAAAAGATTTAACCTTACGCCGTGGGCCTAATTTTAATTATAGCAATTGAATAAGCTTATTTTCATCCTCCTGTAAGGAAAAAAAAATTACAATGTAAAACCCAAAGCACAAAGAACTTTAGAATCATTTTCTAGCATCCGTAATAAATTTATTTTCGAATGAAACATTTAACCAATCGACAGATGAACCATGTATTCTTGATCATGATCACGCCTATCTTTGCATCAGATTTTAATGCCATGAATAATTTGATCAAAATCTGTCGCACAAACAAAAAGAAGCTAAACTCAAAAAAAAAAAAAATAAATAAATAAATAATAATCAAGCAATTGAAAAATCGAACAACACAAACAAAAAAAAGCTAGACTCCAAAAAACAAATAAACAAAATAAGAAACAAAAAATAATAATCAATTAATCATGACGGTTCTACCTATTTGCCACCCACACTTTTCCCGTTTGCCACTCATTACCACCCCTATTTATCCTATTTACCACCCAAATATTTTACAATATGTCCTAAATACTACTCTTTTACTTTTTATTTACACACAAAACTAAAACCACAAGTTATAAACAAAAACAACTAACCCTAAAACATTTGTTCTCCTTCTCCCCACCACCGTCACCTTCTCGGCTTCTCTTCTGTGCTACGTTTTTTTCTTCCTTCTTTGTTCAATTAAAAAAAAAAAAAAAAAACTTTTTGATCGATTATGATCAACCATATAAATACAAGAGGAAGAGTTTATATTATTCAAGTTTTACACATGAAAATAATCCAAAAATGGATTTAGAATTTGGTACGTAGGTGTAGGGGAACCGTGTATAAATATTCAGGGTTCCAAAAGTTTGGTACAACTTTGTTTAATCAAACATTTTTTGTTAGAATGATTTTAATAATTACCACACACTATGAGGCTTAATTCGACCCATGAGAACTTGTAGACATGAAATCTTAATCTAAATAATTATAATTTCGGTTACACTTAAATAATAGTTTAATAATTCCTCACGATATTCTTTAGACTTCAAATAATAGTTTTTGATAAAAATTCCTCGTTGATCATTCTTTGAATGACGAAATCTGGATTTCTCCGTTGTGGTATTGAACTTAGAGAATGAATAGAGTCCTCCCTAATGGAGCAATGTTCCGAACTTCCAATATCAAATTCTTGGGGACGACGGCGTGCATGGTATCTTCATGTGTTGGACGTCAAGATTGATTAGAATGCATGACTAATATTTTTATTTAAAAAAAAAGAACATTAGTTTGATTTGGACCGAAATAAATATATACTCACATTTTCATCGATCATTAGTAAATCAAAAGCAGTGACCTAGTTGGTCGCCATGAAATCGACATCTTCCATTTTCTGGCAACACGAAACTTAAGTACTGCAGGTTTATTTTCATCGCAATTATGTAAAAAATGATTAGAAGGCGTCACTAATATTTATTTATTTTTTAAATAGTTCAATTCGGATCGAAATAACAATATACTCAAGTTTTCATCAATCATTAGTAAATCCAAAGTAGTGACTTCGTTGGTCTCCATGAAATCGATCTCTTCCCATTTTCTTGCTACATGAAACTTGAGTACTGCAGGTTTGTTTTCATCGCAATCATGCATTCTCGAAAAAGAAATCAAACACGTTTTGGGCAACGGTTTTTATGGGGTTGCGGCTAATCATGTTTGACATGTTGATACTCTTAAGCTAAAAATTTCACCCAAAAATTAAGTTGAATGAGTGAATGAGTTGGAAATGAGTGAATGTGTGTGGTTGAAGAAATACACTCCTTTATTCGTACACTGCTCATTGATAATTGTAATTAGGGACACATTCAATATTTTAGACGTTTTTTCTTTTCGAATGGGTTATTATATGCTAGCATAAAGGAGCAGTTGTTTCGTTGCATGCAGTCCTTAGAGCATGGACGATTTTAACTTATTTATGTGTGATCAACTCTCTTAATCGTGGGAGGATAATGAGGGAGAGGATCCAAATCAATTGAAAAAATTAGAATTAAAAGAGGAGGAGATTTGTTTTTGGTATAATAAAAAACGTTTCATTTTTGAGATTCTTTCATCTTTGTTTGTGTTGTGGATCATCAAAAAAGAAAAAAATTATTGATTCCATTAGAAGACATTAAACGTTTCCAGAAAAACGTTCAAAAAGAAAAAATTGATTTCGGAAAAACGCATGCGCCATCAAAATTCACATTCATGAGTTTGGACATTCATTCTTCCACAATATATATATATATATATATATCCAAAAAATGACTCACAAAAGATTTAACCTTACGTCGTGGGCCTAATTTTAATTCTAGCAATTAAATAATCTTATTTTCATCATTCTATAAGAAAAAAAAAATTTACGATGTAAAACCCAAAGCACAAAGAACTTTAGAATTATTTTCTAGCATCCGTAGTAAATTTATTTTCGAATGAAACATTTAACCAATCGACAGATGAACCATGTATTCTTGATCATGATCACGCCTATCTTTGCATCAGATTTTAATGCCATGAATAATTTGATCAAAATCTGTCGGGCAAACAAAAAAAAGCTAAACTCACAAAAAAAAAAAAAAAAAAAAATCAAGCAATTGAAAAATAGAATAGCACAAACAAAAAAAAGTTAAACTCCAAAAAAACAAATAAACAAAATAAGAAACAAAAAAAAATAAGGGATATTTTGACTTTAGGTCGCATAAAAGTGACCAGATTTGCGTTTGGGTCAGGAGAAAATTTTAATTAGAGTTTGGGTCACGAGACCGTCGTTGACTGTTTTGACAGTTAGGAAATTATTATTTTTTAAATAAATTTTTATTTATCTAACGGTGTCAGTTACTATTAACCACGTAAATCGCACATGTGAAAAAACAACATCTGACTGGTGAGAATAAAAAATCCAACGATCTGGAGTTGTCACTTTCCATTTTCGTGTTATGAGCTACCTCATTGAATCATTTTCTTTTGGTATTCAATGTTCTTAACATAAACACTCTGAAACTAGTTATGGATAAATAAGGAGATGATGAAAATGAAGACTAAAGGAGTATCAAGATGAAAATCTCAAACCCAAATCGATAACATGAATCTATCTCGAAGATACTACTAATTAATCACCACCTTGATGTTTTTCAACTATCTTCTTCAACTCAATACAGCCATTTACACACAATTATGCAATCAATTTATGAAGTTCAGTTATTAAAACAGAGAATCCCAAATCTCTTTCACGGTCGAGAACCCTAGATCCCCAAATAACTGTGAGTGAAATCGATACCGTATCGTCACTTCCTCCTTGATTCACACCACCTGCTGCAGCTGCCGCACCGGTATTGTTCTCATCCACTGTTGGTGTATTATCAGCTAGAATTTGTGGGTTCTGCGGTACAACCACATTTGAATCACATCAAATAAATATTTTAATCCCTTAACTCAATATAAACATGTAAATTGAAGAAGAAATTTCTGATTTCAATATTGGGCAGTGATGGGTGGGGGAAATTAGGTTCATTTCAAGTTCGTGTTTGGGGATAGTAGAGAAGTTGATGAATATCGGTTGATTTTTTATTTATGTTTTGATATCGTTTGATCAATTTTGTGGTGTGCCGGAGTTGAAACAAGAAGAAGAGAGAACGGGGATAAAGATCTAGGCAAATCACCCTAGTAAATAATCGTTAGATGAGATTCAGTAATGGTCTAGTCTCTAGTAAATAATTCATCACCATACACGTGTGTAACGGATGGTTAGATGGCAAAGTTAGTAAATAAATTTAAATTTAATTTTAATAAGGTCATTTCCTTGTATAAACAGACTTCCTAACTGTCAAGATGGTCAATGGTGGTCATGTGACCCAAACTCTAATTAAAATTTCTTCGTGACCCAAACGCAACTCTGGTCACTTTTATGTGACCCAAAGTCAAAATATCCCAAAAAATAATCAATTAATCATGATGGTTCCACCTATTTTCCACTCATCTTAATTACCACCCCTATTTATGAACGCGCAATTGGGGGATATGAATTACTAACCCCATCCAATAATATCCGTTAAGGGGTGTTTTTTGGGGGCGGAAATACTAAAATACCCTTCCATCTAAATTAAAATTTAAAACTAAAAATCAAAATCAAAATCAAACCCTAACAAGTTCTTAAAGATAGGTTAAATTGAATTGAAGAAGAAGAAGAAGAAGAATAAATGGTTTTATTGAGAAGGTACATGATACCTAATCATATTTAAAGTGTTGTTGTTGTTTTAAAACTTCGTTGGGTTAGAATCATAAACTTTAAATCCACTCCCGGCTTACGTTTATGATGAATACCTTACTATTTTTTTGTTCCGGCGTAGTTTTTAGGATGAATACCATGCCGGTACTAGTGCCGGCATGGTTTTTTGGGATGAATACCATGCTGGTACTAGTTCCGGCATGGTTTTTTAAGATGAATACCATGCCGGTACTTGTTATTTCAGACAAGTTTTCTGTATGTTTTTGTCCTCAAACCGGCACGGTACACTTGGGAATCAACCATGCCGGCACTACTACCGGCATGCTCGATAATGAACTTTCTATGCCGGTAGTGTACTTCCAATTCTCAAAATTGGGGGATATTGTGTACCGGCATGGTGAAAGTATGAATACCATGCTGGTTTGGTCACTGCCGGCATGGTATTCATACTTTTACCATGCCGGCACTGAGTTTTTCAGGCGCAACAATGACAAATTCAATGGAAAAAAATAATCAAATTTCAATACATTAATACCTATATATGAGTAATTGGAGCACTTATATGTTCAGCTAGTTTACTTTCCTGGGTTGGTACTTCACCTAAACCTTCATGATCATAAATCTCTTGATTTGATGTTGTTGCATCAACAAATTCAATGATAATGATTTATTCTAATGATTATCAAACTAATCTATTAACTTAACTAATTATATTTAACCACTAAACATGATTAGTAAGGGGTAGATTAGGAATTAGATAAAATACTTAGATAAGGGGTGACCCTGATCTGATATTTAAATCCAGTTTTTGTCTTTTTCCTCTATCCCCCAATTAGTTTTTTTATCCCCCAATTGCGCGTTCCTATTTACTACCCAAATATTTTACAATATGTCCTAAATACTACTCTTTTACTTTTTATTTACACCCAAAACTAAAACCACAAGTTATAAACAAAAACAACTAACCCTAAAATAATTGTTCTCCTTCTCCCCACCACCGTCACCTTCTCGGCTTCTCTTCTGTGCTACGTTTTTTTCTTCCTTCTTTGTTCAATTAAAAAAGAAAAAAACTTTTTGATCGATTATGATCAACCATCATTGTAATAAAAAAAGGTGGTCTTTGACTTTGAGATTTGAGAGTCATTAGATGGACAGGATTTGACGGGACACCTGATCCGGGGGTCGGGATCATCCTGATCGAGCTATGACTTGGACGGCCTGGAAAGTTTAGTTACGGGTCGTGGGTTAACGAAATACTAAAAGCTCATAATAGCAGTCGCACCTGAAAGCTTTTTTTTCTTTAACATGTGTATCTTCTCTCCATTCCTCTCCTCCCCTCTCCTCTCTTCTCCTTTACAAAGAAAATCATCAGAATCTACACTATACGATTCTTTCTGCCAAATATACGATTCTTCTTTGGAACATCTTCTCATACACTACCAGGTCCACCACCACCACCAGAATCTACACATTCATCTACTTCTCCTTCTCCAGCAGCAACAAAGATTCGGTGAACCACAACGCCATCTTCACATACTTGAGCAAATCCATGCAATATCTTCATCTTCTTTATGTTGATTTCAGTTGATCTTGGAATTTGCTAGGTAAGAAGAGATTTTGGTGATATTAATTGATTTTTATGGGTTTTTAATATTAATTTTGAGTTTGTGATTTTCTGTTTAGGTTTTTAATTTGTTGCTTTCTTTTGATTAATCCTGCTTAGTCAATATGTTATGTTGATTTGGTTTTTGTTTTTTATCTTGCGATTGAGGTTTTTCAACATCCGGAGTATGATTAGGGTTTTGGGAATCTTTCATTCCATATGATTTACATATTAGATTCTGAGAAAAAGTTTTAGATCATGAGTCAGCCGTGACAAAATTCGAAAATCGGTGATTCAAATTTTTTACACGAAACAAATTCATATCAGCCTTCGAATTCTTTAGATATCATTGAGGTTTGGATAGATTAAATTGGGGTTGCGGTTATGGATATCCGGGTAAGTTTTGTGGTTGAATGAGAGGTTGGGTAAATTTTGAAGTGTAGGGAATGGTTTTTAGAGAAATTGAGTGGAAAAATGGTGCAGCGTCAGTGTATTTAAAATGTATTAATTGTTGTTTTGTGTAATTTTTTTAGTGGCAGTGGCTATGTCTGGGTTACATAATCGCTTCGTACTTCTTATTAGTCTGCACATTACTTTTTTTTATTTTTCTTTGGTCTGGTGTTGTGTTAGCTTAGAGCTGGATTAATGTGCAACTGTTCTTTGTATTACAAGAATAATTATTTTTGATTGATTTTTTTAGTATTTGTGAGAATTTGTTATGGTCAAATGATTACCAGAAACAAATCTACCCGGCTCTCTTAGTGCATGATCGTTTTGGTTTCGGATGATCATTTGAGCTTAGCAAATTTGGCCTAGCTTCGGAATGTTGAGGCTCACTGCTACGAAGAGTTTTCTTGAAATTGATTCGGATAATGGGAACTATGAGACAATCTGATTCTGGAAATTCCAGTGGGGGTATGTGATTGCTAATGTTAGGTTTACTTATTCTATGGGTATCCTATACAATCAACCTAAACTAATTTTGAAGAAATTGGGTGGGAAAGATCGGTCTAAGCTTACCTGAGAAATGGTACAACATCTTGATAGGAGCTAAAATGCATTGGGTCAGTGCATTTAAAAGGTATACCTATTTTGTGTGATATTGTTGTGGCAATGGTTGTCTGAATTGTACAATACATTTGTTCCTTTTTATTAGTTTGCACTTCTTTTTCTGTTTGATGCGATGTCAGCTTGGTGCAGGAATAATGCGCGACTGTTCAATGAAGATGATGTAGAATCAAGGAAAGATCATACTATTGTCAGAGCTTTGAAAACAGATTTGAGGTACTATTATCAGGATTGAATCCAGATATACAAAGAGATCGGTGGGGGTGATTTTTGTAATTGAAGGTTTTTATTATTTGAACTTGCCTCTTACCTTTTCTACTCACGGCGTTTCACACTCTGGGTTCTGTAGTAGAGATTTTTTCCACTCTTTACTTAATAAGAGGTATGACAATATGACTTCCATTAGTCCGTCTTTTTTTCTCCCTCTCTATTGAACTGTGAACTGTACCAGGGAAAATCTAAAATCTATTGGTAAATATTCCCCAATTTTTATTACAATAAACAAATATGTCGTTCCATGTTAACGATGTTTTTGTTTCGTCTCATGTAAAAAGTTTATGGTGTTTAAGTTTCGAAAAAAATGGTATGTGGGTTGATTTTTAACTATGCAGTTTCGTAAAATCATGCAATGGACTATTATACAACAGTTGTTCGACTAATCCAATTTGGTATGTGGACGTATATAGATTACAATACAACACTAGCTTCGGTCTACTTATGTCGTAGAATAACACTTCGATTGAGGATAACTTTTGCAGCTACCAATGACATGGCAGCATGAGGCCTTTGGGTTAACTAATTAGCGCTGACATATAGGCAAATACAGTATTGTATAATAGCACTTCGATTGAGGATAACTTTTGCAGCTACCAATGACATGGCAGCATGAGGCCTTTGGGTTAACTAATTAGCGCTGACATATAGGCAAATTTGGTATTAATCATTGCGTGATTAAATTACATGTGATGTGTTGTCAAAGTTCATAGTTTCTAACTACAACTTTGGACTCATGACTCTTACTGGCACAGGGAACGAGATGAGGCAGTAGAAGCAACTTTAAACTAGATGTGTAATTTAATCATTGCGTGATTAAATTACATGTGTTGTGTTGTCAAAGTTCATAGTTTCTAACTACAAATTTGGACTCACGACTCTTACTGGAACAGGGAACAAGATGAGGTAGTAGAAGCAACGATGACGGGTGTCAGACCACTAACTTTTGTTGAAGGTAATTTTCCTGCTGCCTGCTACTTCTCATACATTTCATAAATATTGTACTTAGTCACAAAGCTTGGTTGTACCACCTAAATTCTATGTCATGTGGTTGGCTACATTAGTAAATGGTTGTTATGAAGAATAACTCTGATGGTGCTAAGAGTTCCTAATTTCTACTACAACTTTTGACTCACGACTCTTATTGGCACATGTCGAGATGAAGCAGTAAAAGCAACAGCGAGGGGTGTCAGACTACTAACTTCCATTGAAGGTAATTTTCCTGCTGTCTGCTACTTCTCATACACGTCATACATATTGTACTTAGTCACAAAGCTTGGTTATTCTACCTAAATTCTATGTCGCGTGGTTGGTTACATTAGTAAATGATTATTATATAGAATAACTCTGATGGTGCTGAGACTGGATCTTTACTGCATTTGTTGTTTGGGGTTTTAGTTGTTTTAGAATATCATGTCAATAACCTCATCAGTTTTGTTGTTTGGGAAGAAAAACCAACTTATTGAAATTCGAGTTTGCATTTTACTCAAAGTTAATTTTGTGGTGTTGTGCGGAGTAGTGTTGTTGATTGTGCAGCCAGTCCGATTATAATTAGTTGGTCAAGTTTAAATACCTATATGCTCAGACTCACGTAGGTACGAATATTAGGATGCTTTATTGTTGGACCTATGCTATTGAGGATAGTATAGTAACCACTAACCATCTTTAGGAAGTCTGGGAGCACATCCAAACATGTTTATCTACATTTGGGCACTTATCACTTTTGGGGAGAGATTGCCACCATCTATTTGTCTTCTTAACAACTTCACTCTCCGAAACACAAGGAAAAATGCAGAAATCCACCAAGGGAATAGGAAATGCTCTCCGAGATTCAAGGTTCTTATGAAGGTTTCTTGTGGGAGTCAACGGTGGTCGAGTTTACCCCGAGAGCATTAATAATATTATTTCCAATTTGAATCTGCTTGATCAGATTGAGAGTTTTGAAATGAACCACATATTTGCTTATAGCCCAAGAATGAACAGTGAACCTCGGCAAAGTAGTCATAGTAAGCCCACAAGTCATCTCTACTCTTTGAGTTTGTTGATACACTAGAGTTTTAGAATTTTATCTTTTTTTTAATTATTGACTTTGGAGTTGTTTTTTGCTTTGGTTGAGACATGTATACTTCTTCACTTCACTTTTTTTTCTTCCAAGTCTGTAAAAATGGTTTTCGAAAAATAAACAAAAAAAATAACATAACGATAAGGGAATCGATAAGGGAAATGACGGGCGCCTACACCATCATCACAACACGCATGTTTGCTTATAGCCCAAGAATAACACACACCTCTTTAAAAAACCTAATTTCATCAATCTGAGATGAGTGAACCTCGGTCGAGTTAAAGTAGTCATTAGTCACTTTACCACACCGTAAGCCCAAAATACACACGATACTCCACAAGTATCGATCTAATGCTGCATGCTATCTTTTGAGTTTGTTGATTGGTCTGGCGGTTTACACTCACGAACGTGTTGGGGAGTTGACGGTTGAGATGAAGCGGAGAATGTACTCACAGGCACACAACTTCCATCATTTTCCACTTTTAATTGAAAAAAACTGGTTGAGACAGTAAGTCTCGAATCTTCACTTGTTTAAATTCATTCTCATCACACCCCAAATTTCTTCCAAGTCTGAAATAAAAATTTGGCCAAGGCCGAGCAGTGAACCTCGGAAAAATAAAGTCATCTACTGCTCTTTGAGTTTGTTGAAACAAGAATTTTATCTTTTAATACTTGAATCTGTATACTTTTCACTTCACTTTTTTTTCTTCCAAATGCAGCAAAAACATGTCTACTTGGTCTAGGTGATTGACCACATTGGGTATCTCCATGGTTATCTACTTTTCTGGAAAAAAAATAATCATATTTTAGCATCACCAATATGTAAAAATGGTTTCTTTTATCTGAACATTGGATTCAAGTAATCGTCATAGTATATGTTGTTGATATTTTGTTTAGGCGAACATTTTTATGTTAAGAAAATCCTACAATGGTTGTGATCTTTTGTTCTTCGCCTCCTCCTTTGCGTTTTAGGGTTACTACTTCATCATGAACATAATTTACTCTGTTGTTTGGTGATATCATATCGGCAACGTCGGGACTGAGAATGAGGGAACTATTTTTTTTTTGTTTATTTGGTTCTGTTCTTTTCAGTTATAGAGGTCATTTGTTTACTAGGATTCAGTGTTTGTAATGGAAAGTTTTGTTCGATATACTTGATAGATTTGAGATTCTAAGTTCTGCCATTGACTTGATTGATGAAATGACTCAATTTGTAATGGATTCTTTTATCACAACCTTATTTGTTTTGAGGATTGATTAAAGCGTCTCTGCAGAATTAAAAATATAGTTGATCATTGTCTTTCTCAAATTTCAGCAACTAAAGTTCAAACAATTTGTTCAACTGTTCTGAATGAATCTGCCAAGCGCAAAGGTACTATTGAAGACTAATTTAGCTCCATTTTAGGTTTGTTATATTAAGGTATGTTATCACATGTGTACTTCGGTTTTAGACCATGCATAAAATGTCATTCCATTTTGTTTCGATGTAGATATATAATTTCACCAATATTTTTTTTGGCAGATCATAGCGACGAACTAGCTTCTTTAGCAAGGGACTTAGAGATGGATTTTTTACTTGAAGGACTGGGGCAGAATTTCGGGTTCACAGAAATACATCTTTCAACTCACTCCCAGGTTTGCAGAATGCAGAGCACCAAAACCATAAAAAGAGTTTTTAATATGTGAAATTTTTTATCTAATTAGTGGCCATATGTAAAGTATATTTAAGTTAATGACGTCAACTCAAATTAACATGATTTCATAATGATATAATTTGAACAATTGAGAAATGCCTTTTTTTTTTCGTAATAGATATAATATAGCAAACTGTTGTACTACATTACTTCGGCTCCTGAATTACCTTACACTGAATTTATGAATGATATATCTCTAAGATTGTAATATTTTCTCATATTATCCAATCCTTTTCCTAATAACTCCGATGAATATTGCCTCTCGAACAGAAACCTGGAACTTTAGTTTTAAATATCTTATGGTGGTACCAGACTCTAACTAGGACAGCTTAGTTCTACTAAAATTTCTTATATGTTTTCAGAGATTGAATCACTCTATCTGGAAATTTAAGGAATCCTTGGTGCTTTGTATGTACTCACATGAACACTTATCTTTTAACTCTTTCTTTCGATTGTGTTTGGTCATTTCAGTTGCGCTGCAGTACACATAAGCTCCTGATGCAAGGTGATCTTGAAAGGAAAAGACTTGAAGGTAGTCTAATTGCCTCATTGTTAACTTTTCCTTCGTATAAAGGTAATGCAATAAACATTCCATTTTGTAATTAAGATAGCGAAAATGTTCCAGTTCAACTTTATATGCATAGATGCCAAGCCACGCTTGCTAAAAGGTAATAAGTATATGATTCGTCGTGGTTTTGATGGTTCTAATATAGTGTGTCTTGCTATCTTAGCTCAATTGGTAGAGCACATGGTCTGCAACCATGTAGTTGTTGGTTCGATTCCCGTAGATGGCACAAAAATAATGTGATTAGACTTCTATATATCGGCGTAGTACTGATTAAGTGACGAATCGTGTTGATATCAAACATCTTTTATCATTAAGTTTATTGGTGCTACAAAAACTTATGTAACGAAATTGTTCTGGCCATTTGCTAAAACCGATTATTTAAGTTTTTCTTTAGGTTTTCAAAACCCACACGCCTAACGGTAATGATAATAGACAGACTCTGTCAAAACCATTCGATCACAGAGAATGACGCAAGAGATAGTAGGCAGTATGCATCAAGCCAAATCCTATGAAGTTTCGATTTGCATCTCGGGTTTGATTTTGTTGGATGGTAAAAAAAGAAAACTTTGGAAGACTGAGATTTCTGTTTTCTTTTCCTCTAATCTCTATAACTAGGCTTCCAGTGTAAAATTGATCAGATGGCTATGACATAAATTCTGGGGTTTGTTCACTCTTATCTTCTTCTGATGTCATTTTGATGTTGTTACTTTTGTATTCTCATTATTAGTAAGATTCAATTATGCTTGATCAAGTCTTCTTTTGATTGAAATATTTGATCGGTTGAATGTTGCCTTATGTTTCTTATTTAATAGATCTTTAGATGTAGCAACACAAAAGTAATCAGACCAAATCTCTATGAACTTTGATATGTTTGAAGTGTTTATAGTTCTTTTTGTCTTCTCTTCTTCAGTTCTTCACATTGTATGTGATTTAGTTTCTGTTTCATTACATTAATCACCTGTTTAATTTCTATTTGATTTTGTTTCTGTTGCAAACGCTACTTCAATCAATACTTTTCTCAATCACTAAGCAGAAAGCTGTGTTTCTTTCTTCTAGGACAGAAAAAAATGGGAGAAAAAATAATGTGGTTACGAAGAGCAACAAATGAAGTGACCTTTTTCTCTACCGAGCATATTTCAATATATTTAGAGAATGATACAGAACAAAAGTGCGTAAAAATTGGCTTCACTACCTGTGTGTATATTTGTTGATGTTCTAACGAAGATTTTATATCAGATGATTCTGATGAATTTTGTGGTCTTTCAGATGATGAGTAAGACGTTGCTACACAAAGCATTGTCAACCAAAATGACGATATACACTTATATGTTAGTCATTATCCTGGTGAAATGGATATTGAATGTCCAATTTGTGAACCACTGCATTGGATCGACGAGAGAACATCCGTCTAACAATCCATCCTTCGAAACAATTTGTCGCTAAGGAAAAGTAATACTTCCTGCACTACGAGAGCCTCCTCGGGAACTGATGGATTTACTTGACAGAGACGAAGTCAGGTCAAGGTATTTCAGAGATATCCAAGAGTATAATGCTTCAAATGCTTTTACCAGTCTTGGTTGTAAACATCATAAGAAAGTTTTAAAGGATAACAACCCGAAATATTTTGGAGTTCATGGGAATTTCGGCACAACAGCGGGACGTTACTACCTTACAAGGGAAAAAATCCAAACTATCAACAGTTGTATGTCTATGATCCTTATCAAGACCTGGATGTTCGTAAAAAACGGAATCCCCAACTAGATAAAGATGTTATTGGAATAATTAGGGAAAATATCTCAAATCATAATGTGTTTTGCACTAAATATTCCCAGGCACGAGAGATTCTGAGCAATAAATAAACTTCAATCTAGCAGACCAAAATGTCGAAGTCATCATGCACTAAAAATAAACTTCAGATGATAGGCGATATAACCTACCAACGGCTGACGTAGTTTAAGTTATATTACCTGGAGATGGTCCTCAAAAGTCGAACTTCAGAGATATCATACTTCATCATCGGCAGGGGAAAATGGATTCAAACGTATTTTAAAGTCTCACCCTATATTACTTGCCCTTACATTATGTTTTACTCTTTCCATAGACGAATGAGTTGGCAGCCTGATATGAAACAGCTGGATCCTTCCACAAGTGAGTATTTTATCATCCTAAGAGGAAAAAAAACAGTTTCACAGTTTACGTCCTTTTAAGCGTCCAGGTGAGTATTATGTCATCCTAAGAGCAAAGAGTACTTGATGAAATAGGACTTTGCTGAATCTGGGCTGAATCCCGACGATAGAGGTAAGTCATACGTGTTACCATCGACTTTTATTGATGGTCCCAGGAATATGTATGGGATTTATCAAGATCCAACGGCCATTACACAATTTAATAATCATCCAGATATCTTCTAACAATAATTGGGAATCCGCGTTGACCAGAAATTAAAGATAACCTTCTACCCCATAAATATGCTTCAGATCGTCCTGATATCATAGCCCGTGTCTTTGAGTTGAAGAGAGCCGAGTTGATGAAAGAAATCAAGAAAGGGAATGTGTTCAGAAAAGTAGTTTCTCATGTTTTCACGACTGAATTTCAGAAACGTGGTTTACAAAGCATGCTCTTATATTCTTGGATGGTCCTGAAAAAATTAAGATAGTTGAACAGGTGGATAAATTTGTTTGTGCGAATTTCCTGATGAAACAATCAGTCCAGTTTTATTTGAGACTATTAGCAATTGCATGGCACATGGTCTATGTGGTGTGGACTCCATGTGCATGAAAAATGGAAAATACAAGAGCAATTCTGGAGAGGACAAGTGGCAGAACTCTATTGGTCGGAGCATTAAAATTTGAATTACATTTCGTTTACACTATGTATTTAACTAACCGTTTGTAACACCATTAGCGAAAACGTGGGTGTACAACAGCTAAATAATAACTTACAGTTGGTTTACACCAAATACTTAACGTTAAGTTAGAGGCGTCGTCGGATGTAGACAATACGTACGTCAAAAACTAAACCTAACTCAGATGCAATCATATCGTGTTCTTAAGTCATTATCACGGTACTTTCCCGTCCAACCCTAAAAACTATTCTTCTCTGCCGCCCTCCATCTCTCGCCTATTTTCTTCTCTGTTCTCCGCCGCCTTTTGATTTCTCTAACAGGAACGAAGAAGTAAGGCACATCAAGTGTGATTGTTCATCACATGTTCTTATTTTTAATGAAACACTCTGTTTTCTATTTTGTAAGTTAGGGTTTACTTCTTTTTTAAACTTTGAAGTATGGGTTTGTTTGATGTTTATCATAATCATGATGTAAACTCATCCCATCTCGCCTCAAACAGTCAGCGTACGTACTGATTTATTAGCCACCTCATTTTATCTGTATGAACCCTTATCAAATAGACTAACTTTTTTTTTTCTTGCAGAGATTAATGTTGATTCACATAAGAAAAAATCTTATCGAGACCAAGCTAATATGAAGCAAGGTTATTACGTATTATTTTCCAATATGAAAGTACAAGCATGGATGAAGGAAGGTATCCAATATATCGTCGTAGCTACAATAGGAAGGAGATGATTGTCCACAGGGGATACAAAGCGAACAACACAAATGTTGTTCCGTACAACCCATTTTTGTCTAGGATGTTCAACTGCCACATTAATGCTGAGATCTTTAGGGGTATAAGGGTTGTTAAATACATACACAAATATATCTATAAAGGTCACGATCATGAAACACTAATTGTTGGTGAATATGATGAGGTGTAATTCTACATTGATGCAAGGTATATTGAGCCACCTGAGTCTCTGTGGAATTTATACAGTCACTAAATGCACTCGTGAAGAATCTAATGTAGCTTCCTTTGTCTATTCATCTTTCAGGCCAACAAAGAATCGAGTATCATCGCAACAATTCTATTGCCAAAGCATCAATAGTTTCCACAATTTGTATGAGACAAAAAATGGATCGAAAGTAAGGAATGATGGTTTTGCAATTGCAAGCATGTACTTTGTCAGTCCCAAAGCTGGTCAATCGTATTACCTGCGTGTAGTACTCATTGTTATAACTGGTGCAAATTCATTTAACAAGCTGAAAATAGTCGGGGATGGTGATGCTAGGAAACTGCATAGTACATTTAAAGGAGCGTGCATTGCACTTGGAATTTTAGGAGATGACAATGAATGGTATAAGTGTTTACAAGAGGCAGTAGTGATGAAAACTGGAGTTCAGCTAAGAAAATTTTTCAAGATTATTTTATGTATTTGTAATACGAATCAACCATATTTGATGGTCTATATATTATACTGCTGTTGATGGTGGTTTTTAAACAAAGGGTAAAATCGTATAAACACCCAAATAACCTAATGTTACCGGTGACACATTTATTAGAACGTTTAATGCATGTAGTCAGTAATTAATAGGGGTATTTTTTCAAATTAGGGTTACAACGAACAAAACCCTAATTCCCTTCCGTGCCAATGGCAAATCATGCCAGCCACACCTAGCCCAAGCTAGCCACGCCATGCCAAACGCACTCTGCCTTGGCCCTAGATATGCTAGTCACACCAAACGCGCCAAAGCATGCCAACCATGCTAGCCGCACCTCCGTGCCAATGGCAAATCATGCCATCCACACCTAGCCCAAGCTATCCACGCCATGCCAAACGCACTCTGCCTTGGCCCTAGCTATGCTAGTCACACCAAACGCGCCAAAGCATGCCAACCATGCTAGCCGCACCTCCGTGCCAATGGAAAATCATGCCAGCCACACCTATCCCAAGCTAGCCGCACCTCTGTGCCAATGGCAAATCATGCCAGCCACACCAAACGCGCCAAAGCATGCCAACCATGCTAGCCGCACCTCCGTGCCAATGGCAAATCATGCCAGCCACACCTATCCCAAGCTAGCCGCACCTCTGTGCCAATGGCAAATCATGCCCAAGCTAGCCGCACTTCTGTGCCAATGGCAAATCATACCAGCCACACCAAACGCGCCAAAGCATACTAACCATGCTAGCCGCACCTCCGTGCCAATGGCAAATCATGCCAGCCACACCTAGCCCAAGCTAGCCGCACCTCTGTGCCAATGGAAAATCATGCCAGCCAAACCAAACGCGCCAAAGCATGCCAACCATTCTAGCCGCACCTCCGTGCCAATAACAAATCATGCCAGCCACACCTAGCCCAATGACAAATCATGCCCTAGCTACGCCGGGTCACGCCACGCCTAGCCAAACACCCTTACCTTGGCTAGCCGCGCCATGCCAAAGTAGCGCCCGCGCCAGGCAAACACAACTCTAGGCCAAATTGGCCCTAGCACTGCCAACACGCCGGGTCACCGGGCGCCCTAATGGCCGAGCATGCCAAGCCAAACACCCTTACCTTGGCCCTAGCATGCCGCCATGCCACACGCCGCCGGTAGCTTTTCTTACTGTGCCGTGGCGCCCGCGCCTTGGCTTGCCAACACGCTCCGGTAGCAACCTAGGCCAAATTGACACATGCCAACACGCCATTGGCACATGCCAACACGCCAACACGTTGGTAGCTTTTCTCACCAGGGCGTGGCCCTAATGGCCGAGCATGCCATTGGCACATGCCAACACACTCCCTAGTAGCTTTTCTCACCAAGGCGTGGCCCTAATGGCCGAGCATGCCATCGGCACATGCCAACACGCTCGCTGGTAGCTTTTCTCACCAGGACATGGCCCTAATGGCCGAGCATGCCATCGGCACATGCCAACACGCTCGCTGGTAGCTTTTCTCACCAGGGCATGGCCCTAATGGCCGAGCGTGCCATTGGCACATGCCAACACGCTCGCTGGTAGCTTTTCTTACCAGGCCGTGGCCCTAACGGCCGAGCATGCCATTGGCACATGCCAACACGCTCGCTGGTAGATTTCCTTACCAGGACATGATCCAAATTGGCCACGCATGCCATTGGCACATGCCAAAACCCCCGCTGGTAGCCTAACTTGCAAACCGTGCAACCTACCGCCAAGGCATTCCGCACATGCCACACACGCCATTAGCAGCTCTATGCATTGCCACTTACACTCAACGTACAACCTACCACCAAGGCATTCCACACATGCCATTGGCACATGCCACACACGCCACTAGCAGCTCTGGCATTGCCACTTGCGCTCGAGGTGCAACCCGCAACAAAGGCATTCCGCACATGCCATTGGCACATGCCACACGCCCCTAGCGGCGCCACTTGCACTCAAGGTGCAACCAACACTCGAGACATCAACACAACCGGGGATGCTTTCCGGGGTCTTGGTTTGGCGGTCACAACTTGCAGCGTACACTACACTCACATTAAGAAAGCGTGAATAGGAATAAAGCGGTCAAATAAATGAGGAAATAATGGTGAAAACGTTTTCACCCATAAACACCTTGCGGTTACCACCTCCTCCCATTATTTCACCCTTTACTCTCTTCCTTCATGAGGCCAGGGTACGTTTCAATCTCGACTTGTATAAATAGGTCTTACCTATTTCCACCAGACACAAGTCTCGGTCAGGAGAAAAATACAACACTCTCAGAAAAGGCAACTTTGCAAGCTCTCCGCAAAGCTTTCATCTCTTGCAAGCTTCCTAAGCTTTCAATTTCTGATACAAGTCGAGACACTACTCTCCCAGAATTATTCTAGTCTCAACACCTTTCTTTGCTTCCCTCCCCAAATCAACCCTTCTCCTCCACTTTGTGACCGAAGCAAGTCTGGAACGGCCATTTCTTGGTTTAGGCCGGACTTGTACAGATTGATCTCTCGAATCTAGAAAGTGCTCACGTGCAGCATATTTGTTTAGGGTTTAAACCAGTTTCTCACTCACCTACCGAATTTACCAAAATCGGCGGAAACGATTTTTACTCATAATCAATTGGCGACCACAGCGGGAGGATTGATCTATCGGTTACAATACCAACTCCGACTCCTGATTTCGTTTCCCGAACGTCAAATCCCAACATGGTGGAACTCAGGTCCGGAGCGGCTGCCGAGAACACCAGCACAGAACGCATCCCTGATGTTAGCGTCTCTCCCAATAACGTTGTTGCATCACTGTGACTACGGTAACATCGAATGCACTCCCTCAAGCGTAACACCGCCAATCACCGGGGCAGAGCCGCTGCCTCCTCTAGTGTCTCTGCACAACCCTCTAATAATGGCAACGAAAATATCTCTTCGGGTGTCACGCCACCAGTCACCAGGGCCAGAGCCGCCGCTACGGCCCCGAATGCTTCGTCTAGCATGGCGCCTCCGACTACAACTAAGGTTCCAACTACCCCGCCGACGGGACGAGAGACCGGAGGGACCAGAGGAAGTCGTCCTTATGTCACCATCGCTGATTTGATGGAACGACAAGAGATGCTTGCCAGAGCCCAGACGGATATGGTTTCAACGCAGAAGGAGGTACTCATCTTTCTCAAGACCCTGACAGAGCGACTACCACGTGAGTCGTGTCCTCCAGAGCCGCTTAGGAACGTCTCCAACAACCCCGACGCCAACACCTCGGCGGAGCACGCCTCCCTTGGATGAGGAAACTCGCGCTAGAATCCCGTTGGAAAGAAATCAGCCGCCCTAACCCGTCACGCGAGAAGATCACGGAACAACTTCTCCGCAACCGAATCAAGAATGATGAATTGGAAGTGCATCATCACCAACCCCCTTACCCATCCGAAATGCAGAGAATCCCTCTCCCAAGGGGGTACTCTTCTCCTCAATTTACCATGTACGATGGTAACGGGAGTGCACATGAGCATGTCTCCCGTTTCCTGGAATCCCTAGGTGAACATGAATATAATCACGTTCTTCGTTTAAGGGAATTCTCAAAGTCACTTACTGGAAGGGCGTATACATGGTACAACAACATCCCACCGAACAGCATTCCCAACTGGAGTAGCATGGTCACTGCGTTTTACAAGAAATACTTCTTCGTGTCCGAACAAGTTACTTTCTCAGACCTCGGAAGAATGTACCAGTGGGATAATGAACATCCGAATGATTTCGTCAAAAGGTTCAGGGTTCAAGCACTCGACTGTCACGACCCAAACGTGACCGAGCAACAGCTGGTGAACGCATGCATCAATGGTATGGTCCCTATTTACCGCGCCCTGCTGGAAAACTTACGCTTCCGAACGTTCTCCGAACTCCATGAAGCCGCCAGACGATCCGCAACAACAGCACCAGCATTACTAGAAAGAGCTAGGCCGATTCGAACCGAAGACACGCGTGAAACTCGCGGGAGTAGACGCCTCATCAGCAAGCAATTTAATGCCGGCTCATCCTCCGTGAACATAGTAAACGAAAGAGTAAAAAGGAAAGCCCCAACTACGAGCCACCATCCAAAACGTGAAGCGCCGGCGCAACGGAACCCCGCCACGAAAGACCGTCACTAAAACTCCCATGCAGCATCATGAGACCGAAGGAGATACCCTTGATTTCCCGTTTCCCATCTAGGAGGTGATTTACCTCCTAGAAGCCTGGGTTCAAGATGATGTTATCAGACTGCCACCTCCCAGACGTCCACCAACTGAGGCTGAGATGGCGAACCCCAAGTACTGCCATTACCACAGGTTCGTTCACCACCCGACCAGCGATTGCAACAGATTAAAGCATATTTTCAAAGAAAAGATAGAAGCGGGAGGACTCCAACCGGGAGACGAAAGAGTGCATCGAGACCCACTCCCGATAAGAAAGCTGCGGGTCCTCCGGGGACTCCGTGCACGAGACCCCATACAATCCATGATGCAACATGTATGCGAAATTCTCTATCTTTCCAAGATGCAACGCCAAGATATTTTCGCAGCTCTCAATCGTCTTGTATCCGACAAACGACTTTTTCTCTCCCCGGAAACCACGCCAGGGGCCCAAGCTTCCCAAACAGGCAAAACCAAAACGGAGAACTGGGGACTGCTGACCATGTCCCGTTTAAGAGGTAACGAATTTGACGACACGCTCATCAACATGGCCTCTGACCACAACATCATTACTTTCAAGACACTAAAGGAAGCAGGATTTACAAAACAAGACGCTACCTATTCCCCGTCCGTGATTAAGAACTTGAGAGGAGAAACTTTGAACGCGCATGGCTACATCAACCTAGAGATCAAGATGGGAGACGCTATAACGCATAGCAAATTCCACATTGTCAAAGAACTAGATCATGACATGATATTGGGACGCTTATGGGTGCTCGACAACAAAGCAAAATTGGATGTGCACCCTCTGCCGACGTCCACGCCCGAAGGAATTTCCAACAAATCATCCCACTTTGGTTATCGCATCAACGAACTATTGAAGGAACCTAGACATCCGGAGAGGACCCGTTGGCGCTAGCTCATGGTTTTCAAATGCAAGTAAGTCCGACCGAGCAACCTTTTTCGCAACCGGTCTTTCCTTCCCCCATTTCGTCATGGGGACTCTGCGCGACATCGGCACGAACGCTGTCAAGAAATGTGAATGGGGAGCTGGACCATTTGAACACTTTGCAAGAAGCTTGGAAACTTCTATTGAAACCAACGAAGCCAAGACTCAAACGGTTGCACGACGTCGAACCCGTTTTCAATCGGAGATGTAGTTGTCAAGGAAAGCTCGTTTCAAGTTGGGAGGATGACGGTAAAAATGGCTATTCAAACGGATTCGCCCGATGAAAGAGAAGGCGAGTTGTATCTCGGTTGTGGATACCCTTTTGGGAGGATATTGCAAGCTCATCAATGCGAGACACACACCGAAGGCGTGATAATTCACTCGCGAAGGCTCAAGGTCTCCAATCCCTAAAACGCTGTACCTCCCAATCACTCCCCCTTTAGTATTTCCTTTAACAATTCCTCTTAGTAGTTGTACTCCCCAAGATGAATACACCGTTTGTATTTTTTCCCGGGATTCCCTTTTAAAAAAAAAAAAAAAAAAAAAAAAAAAAAAAAAAAAGCATAAATACATCTCTTTCCAAGCAAATTCTCCAGATATCAGAGAAATACATCAGATAAACCCAAAAAACAATTGCAGAGCCATCATACCACAACCTCTTTCAAAAAATATATATGAGGCAAAATGTTGGTGATGAAGAAGAAGGTAAAGATGAGTTTGAAAAAAAAAAAAAAAAAAAAGGGGGCATCGGGGGAACTAAAGCAACTAATGAGAAATAACAAAAGGGAAGAACTAGACCTCGAAGGATGGAGCACAAGTCCCCTCGGGTAAGACTATCTTCAAGCACTTCCCCAAAGAATCCCTCGGGCAACAAAGGTTCCATTCAACGGTGTTAGCAAAGAAGAACCTCAACATCCCATCCCGAAGCAACCACAGCGGCAGCAGTGTCCTCCGTCCAAAGATACGCCACCATGACCCCTCCGGTATCACCAACGACACCTTTGGCATCAACTTCAAAGGGTATTTCGTTTTCCGTCATATGCTCCTTCGAAGGTTTTCTCAGCAACACTTCGGAGAAAGTTTTTTGATTCATCCGCATCAGAGTCAAGAATCATGGCGCTCTCCTCCAAGACCCCCACACGTTCGCTTTTCCGTCGCTTCAACCTAGAAACAGTCCGACACGCCCCATACCCGGATCGAGGAAAGGCTTTGCCACACTGAAACCTCTCAACATGCCAAGACTCTTCCTCGTTCTCTCGCCCCTCCTCCATGCTCACTGAACCCAAGAAAGTCCGAACATGTATCTGTTCTTCATGGGGATATATGGAAGGGAGGTCCTTAATGATTTCACTAGCTTCATGGAACGGAGATTCAATCCCAACCAATGCCTCCTCAAGAGAAGAAGATCGATCTCCGTCAAGTCTGAAGTCCTTCTCCGAAGAGTTAAAGGCGCGGCCATCTCTGGAGGGTCCCATCATACACTGCAAAAGATGGGGAAAATGATCAAGTTCCATCATATCTATACACATATAAAAAGAGGATAACACGAGCAGAGAAGAAGAAGAGAACATACCGGTATGATCTTCTTAGCCCGAATAACCCTAGTCGGGGTGCTTTTGCAAGAGTCGGACCTCGCGCCTTCACTTGGAGAATCTGGTTGTTTAGAGGATGATTCGTCTCTAGGCAAAGAAAGAAACTCAACAAGAAGAACCTTTTCTCAAACAAGGGAGGGGGTACAATTACGTTGGGTATGAATACGGAACCTTAAAAAAGGAAAGGAAGCAATGAGGGACATAACGCTTCCAGATTTTTGGCATGGATGATGCCCTGATTGAAGCCGCGCGTGAAGGAAGGCAAAATAAGGAAACTTTGCTATCTGTAGAAACACCTACTCCCTCATTGTTTACACCGGTCCCATCAAGCTCGCGCCAGTCTCCCCAAACTTCCCAACAACCGCCCAAGTCACGCCTACCTAGCACGCTCGGCTTCCCCACCTTGCCGGGTCCCGCTGGACTAGCACGATCGACTTCCCACTTTGCGCCGGTCCCGCCAGCTAGCACGCTCGGTTCCCAACTCGCGACAACTTCTCAATGCCGTGACTTCTGTCTCTCACGACGCGACTTCCCAATTGTGCTGCCTCCCGATTTGTGCAAAATCGCCGAGGCAAGGATTCCAAATCCTATTTATAAAAGGTCGAGACAAGCCTCCCCAATTCTCTTTACGATTTCCTGTTGATAGTTTGTCACCATCCTATGCTTACCTCGCAACAAAGCTCATGTTCCGAGCTAAGCAGGGGACTTAATGTTGATGGTGGTTTTTAAACAAAGGGTAAAATCGTATAAACACCCAAATAACCTAATGTTACCAGGTGACACATTTATTAGAACGTTTAATGCATGTAGTCGGTAATTAATAGGGGTATTTTTTCAAATTAGGGTTACAACGAACAAAACCCTAATTCCCCTCCGTGCCAATGGCAAATCATGCCAGCCACACCTAGCCCAAGCTAGCCACGCCATGCCAAACGCACTCTGCCTTGGCCCTAGCTATGCTAGTCACACCAAACGCACCAAATCATGCCAACCATGCTAGCCGCACCTCCGTGCCAATGGCAAATCATGTCAACCACACCTAGCCCAAGCTAGCCACGCCATGCCAAACGCACTCTGCCTTGGCCCTAGCTATGCTAGTCACACCAAATGCGCCAAAGCATGCCAACCATGCTAGCCGGACCTTCGTGCCAATGGCAAATCATGCCAGCCACACCTAGCCCAAGCTAGCCGCACCTCTGTGCCAATGGAAAATCATGCCAGCCATACCAAACGCGCCAAAGCATGCCAACCATGCTAGCCGCACCTCCGTGCCAATGGAAAATCATGCCAGCCACACCTAGCCCAAGCTAGCCGCACCTCTGTGCCAATGGCAAATCATGCCCAAGCTATCCGCACTTCTGTGCCAATGGAAAATCATGCCAGCCACACCAAACGCGCCAAAGCATGCCAACCATGATAGCCGCACCTTCGTGCCAATGGCAAATCATGCCAGCCACACCTAGACCAAGCTAGCCGCACCTCTGTGCCAATGGCAAATCATGCCAGCCACACCAAACGCGCCAAAGCATGCCAACCATGCTAGCCGCACCTCCGTGCCAATGACAAATCATGCCAGCCACACCTAGCCCAAGCTAGCCGCGCCATGCCAAACACACTCTGCCTTGGCCCTAGCTACGCTGGTCACGCCACGCCAAGCCAAACACCCTTACCTTGGCCCTAGCCACGCCATGCCAAAGTAGCGCCCGCGCCTAGGATTGCAAACCGTGCAACCTAGGACAAATTGGCCGAGCACGCCATTGGCACATGCCAACACGCTCGCTGGTAGCTTTTTCTCACTAGGGCGTGGCCCTAATGGCCGAGCATGCCATTGGCACATGCCAACACGCTCGCTGGTAGCTTTTCTCACCAGGGCGTGGCCCTAATGGCCTCGCATGCCATTGGCACATGCCAACACGCTCGCTGGTAGATTTTCTTACCAGGTCGTGGCCCTAATGGCCGAGCACGCCATTGGCACATGCCAATACGCTCGTTGGTAGCTTGTCTCACCAAGGCGTGGCCCTAATGGCCGAGCATGCCATCGACACATGCCAACACGCTCGCTGGTAGCTTTTCTCACCAGGGCATGGCCCTAATGGCCGAGCACGCCATTGGCACATGCCAACATGCTCGCTGTTAGCTTTTCTCACCAGGGAGTGGCCCTAATGGCCGAGCATGCCATTGGCACATGCCAACACGCTCGCTGGTAGCTTTTCTCACCAAGGCGTGGCCCTAATGGCCGAGCATGCCATCGACACATGCCAACACGCTCGCTGGTAACTTTTCTCACAAGGGCATGGCCCTAATGGCCGAGCATGCCATCGTCACATGCCAACACGCTCGCTGGTAGCTTTTCTTACCAGGGCATGGCCCTAATGGCCGAGCGTGCCATTGGCACATGCCAACACGCTCGCTGGTAGCTTTTCTTACCAGGCCGTGGCCCTAACATCTGAGCATGCCATTGGCACATGCCAACATGCTCGCTGGTAGCTTTTCTTACCATGCCATGATCCAAATTGGCCACGCATGTCATTGGCACATGCCAAAACCCCCGCTGGTAGCCTAACTTGCAAACCATGCAACCTACCGCCAAGGCATTCCGCACATGCCATTGGCACATGCCACACACGCCACTAGCAGCTCTATGCATTGCCACTTACACTCAACGTACAACCTACCACCAAGGCATTCCACACATGCCACACACGCCACTAGCATCTCTGGCATTGCCACTTGCGCTCGAGGTGCAACCCGCAAAAAAGGCATTCCGCACATGCCATTGGCACATGCCGCACGCGCCCTTGCAGGCGCCACTTGCACTCAAGGTGCAACCAACACTCGAGACATCAACACAAACTGGGGGATGCTTTCCAGGGTCTTGGTTTGGCGGTTACAGCTTGCAGCGTACACTACGCTCATATTAAGAAAGCGTGAATAGGAATAAAGCGGTCAAATAAATGAGGAAATAATGGTGAAAAAGTTTTCACCCATAAACACCTTGCGGTTACCACCTCCTCCCATTATTTCACCCTTTACTCTCTTCCTTCATGAGGCCAGGGTACGTTTCAATCTCGACTTGTATAAATAGGTCTTACCTATTTCCACCAGATACAAGTCTCGGTTAGGAGAAAAATACAACACTCTCAGAAAAGGCAACTTTGCAAGCTCTCCAAAAGCTTTCATCTCTTGCAAGCTTCCTAAGCTTTCACTTTCGATACAAGTCGAGACACTACTCTCCTGCACTATTCGGGTCTCAACACCTTTCTTTGCTTCCCTCCCCAAATCAACCCTTCTCCTCCACTTTGTGACCGAAGCAAGTCCTGGAATGGCCATTTCTTGGTTTAGGCCGGACTTGTACAGATTGATCTCTCGAATCTAGAAAGTGCTCACGTGCAGCACATTTGTTTAGGGTTTAAACCAGTTTCTCACTCACCTACCGAATTTACCAAAATCGGCGGAAACGATTTTTACTCATGAACAACTGCGCACAAAGTATATATAATATCCTGAGGCCAACAGATGAGCGAGTATTTGATATTGGGTTGTACTTTCTGGACGAAAAACTATGTGAATCTGCAAAGTTTATTTAAGATTTCGAAGATATGCCAAGACCAAAATTTACATGGAGTGATGTTGTTGGTGACAAGTTCATGTAGGAGCATCAGTGCCTTTAACTCGCATTGCGTGATTCTGAAGTTGAAGAGTGTATCAGGAAGATGAGTTTTGGCCTTTACACCGTGTTTAATTCTATGAGAGATGGTGGCGGTAAACATTTTTTTCTCAATGGAAATGCATGAAGTGGTAAAAAAAATTTGCATAACATATTGGCGTCTAGATGCCGCAAGGCTGGACACATAGTTCTGTCTGCTGCTTCGTTTGGAATCACTTCACTTTTTTTTGGTTGGAGGTCATACAGAACACTCGACGTTCAGGATTCCCATATACGTAACTGAGAACAATGTTTATGGGAGTTGATAAACAGTATTTACAGTATAAAATACTAAAACAAGTAAACCTATTGGATTAAGGAAAGACCATTTAGTGGAATTACCGTCGCTCTAGGAGGAGAATTTAGGCATAAGTTACCTGCTATACCCATTGGATCTCGTGAAGAAGTCGTTGGAGCATATCTGAGGAGATCATTGATTTTTAATGATATTACTGTCTTGGCGCTTCATCAAAATATGCGGATGGATGCACTTGAACTAGAAAATGTATTTTTTTAAAAGTTCTTAGTATAGGTATCATACCGTAATGTTGTTTACATCCCTTTGTTGCGTTTGTACATTTACATATATATAGATGATAGGTTGGTGATAATCCTAAGGAAGTTGTTGAGCTTTCATGTTTAGTAAACAGATGCAAGGACATGACTGAACAAGTAACTAGTTGTTATACCTGGATGGGAACAAACGAAAGAGTGTCTCCAGAACGCTTTACAAAGTAGATTATACTATCAGCCAACAATGATGATGTTATAAAGATTAATGCAGAAGCAATGATGAACTTAGACGGGGATATGTACACATACGTTGTTGCAGACAAGCTAAATGCAGATGATGCTAGAAAAATTGTGCACCTTTCCAGCGAATTCCCGCATAATTTAAACCAACCTAGATTGCCTCAGTTCCAGTTAGATATCAAAGTTGGATGCCCAATCATGATGTTGAAGAATCTTACACCAAGAGAAGGTCTCTTCAACGGAACAATACTATTGGTCACTAGATGTGGACAACATGTAATTAAAGCCAAGATTTTAATTGCCGAACAAAACAAGGAAATTGTGTTCATCCCAAGGATAAATTCCAAACTATCAGCGTCAGAGATGAATATTAACTTGATGCGACATCAGTTTCATGTATGTGTTTCTTATGCTATGACAATCAATAAGTCGCGAAGACAGTCGATGAAATATCGCTTCCCATTATTAAATTGCAAATTTGTAATGTCCATCACAAAGGACTTCACTAAAACGGTAACCAAGGTTAAACCTGGCTAAACTCTTCAACCAAGGATCTAATTGAAAATAACACAACTATGTCCCATCGCAGATGATGTCACTAAGTTGTCTTCCCTTGCAACTATTGCTAACCCCGGTAATATAATGTTGTGATTACATGTTTAGTAGTAGTTGCAAGGATAAGGTAACTCAATTAGACATATAACATGCATTAACAACCCTGGAGTGCAACCACACTTGATAGCACCTCAGACCCTGCAAACAATGCGAAGTAAAAATGACACAAATAAGTACACAGATACACAATTCAAAATATCTAAACATAAATTAAGAAATCAGAAAATGATGGTAATTGAATTTTGCTCATATTTAAAAACTTACAACAATCATTCTAGATTAAAGCAGGTGAAACAATGAATTGATTAAAATACATAAAAAAAAAAAGAGGGGAGGATTTTATATATTCAAAAAATCAAAAATGAGAACTAATTAAGATAATTTGATGTAATATTTACCTTCATTACAGTTACCGGAAAGCCAAGCAACATTTATTAGCAACACTGTGTGGATTTGTAAAAATCGGTATTTTCAATTGCAGCTACAAGGAAATAAGAAAAATATAAATTTTATAGATTCCTCTCATTCAACTTCTTCAAATAAGATTAAGAAAAATATAAGCTTTTATATATTCCTCTCATTCAACTTCTTGAACGAAGATAAGTAACGAGAAAAAAGACGGGTTTTAATGATAAGCAGTATTGTGTTGTACAAATAAAGTTGGATTTAAAGATGTAAGGTAATGTGTAATGGAGTCTACTTTAATGATCTAATTTAATTACTAGAAAAGCTTCAGCTTGGCTTATGGAGCTCAGAAATCTAAGCTTAACTTAGTTGTGTTATTTTTGGAATCCAATTACAATACAAAAAAAAAAATTGTTTAAGTTATCTTAGGAAACCGATTTCCCATGGAACGGTATGGGTACGATACCACGTTTCCGCCTTATTATCCAATTGAGTTTTATGAATCTGTAAAATATTAAATTAAAAGATCATTACAACAGGATCATATATATGCACCACGAAAAAGAGAAGACAAAAACACAAGCTGACAAACTTCACATTATCTAGACAAAGACCGGAATGACCAATTTTTAGAATTGGATGGCGCTAACGAATTCAACAATGCAGGAAAAAACTTCTACAACTCATATGTTGTCGTGTGACAGTAAAAAGGTTGAAGCTTATTTACTAGGAAAATTTTTAAAGAAGATTCAAAGTCTAATGAGGGGACGGATGCAAAAAAAGTACATAGACATCTTTGCAGCATTAAAAAAATGGACAATTTACGTTTTCAAGATATTGTTTTAAGGAATAAAAAACTAAAAACAATAGACGGTAAAGTGATTTCATTCCCATGAAAACAAGTAAATAAGGGATATATAGAAAGAATGTAATATGAGTGTTTTCCCAAATCATGGATCTGAAGAGCAAATAGAAAAATCTGGAGAATATTATTACAAATTGAACGAAAAGTACAAAAAAGACAAGAATGTATGATGTTAACCTTTAAGAACATCGACAACAAAAATACGGAGCAAACATGTATAAAATTTGAGATTGATAAAGAATGAGAATACGCAAAATAGGTCTTAGAGTGTATAAAGTTGAAGAATGAATATGGGAAGCCGAGTGCAAAAACATATAGATTTTATTTTGGTTAAATGACTAGCAGAAGTCAAATATGATTAAAAGGTAATGACATGCTACGTTTTACGTTAAACTTTATTTTTGTTTTCATATCGTTATTTAATCAACATATATTACTACTTTCTTATTTTGGTTGAACGTGATATATGTACCAATACAACCTACAATAGGTATGAATATGTACATATTTAGAGATTTTTATTTTTATTTTTTTTGTTGGTGAATATTGATTTACTCTTTTGTAAGTTAGATTTTTTCATTTGCAATTTCGTTAATGAGTTTCTGCAAAAAGGAGTTTTTTTTTTTTCTTTAGTTATTTGTTGTTATATTGCTTTGTATGTTTGTTGAAGGAATATAATTTATTGTCGAAACTCGGTTCAAAAACCAGTGCTATCATGTACACTTTCAAGTATGCAGTAATCTGATCTCTTCCTCTAAAAATCAGACCAAATTCTTTCTGTTTGTAATAGTATACCAGTCCTTTTTTTTTTCTTGAAGCATGTATACAATTTTTGGGTGATAACCAGAAACAATATTACATTATTTTTCCCTATCGGCCTGTATTTCATGAAATACTTTTTATTTCTTAATCGTAGATGTATTTTAGGTGTTTAATGAGACATTATTACATTATTTTTTTCTATCGGCATGTATTTCATAAAATCACTGAATGCATCACTAATGGTCTTATAATATGCGTTTACATAATTGGGGGAGCATCATAAATTCCTAAAGAATAGTGTCTTCAGTAAAAAATTTAAAAGAAACACGTGAGGATCATTGAGGTCTAAGTAATTTTGTCTTCTTCTAACAAATATACTGGAATACAGTTTAAGTTCCAAGTTGGCAGGCTCATATACCAATTGCTTTTAGCTAAACTGAGAGCTTAGATGTATTGATGCATTAGTGTCACGTTGTTGAAGTCCGTGCATTCTACTACGTATTGTAAGCCTTAGCTTGACTGGATTAGGCTTACAATCACATGTTAGTAAATCACATATGTTTTGCTAAAAATGTCATCTTGTACTTTTGAAGTAAAGCACCAGAAATTTATTTTTTCATAAAGTTGACCCAATTTGAGCACTTCTGTTCTGTATCATTCTCTAAGTATATTGAAATATATTTGGTAGAGAAAAATGTCACTTCATTTTTTGCTCTATCATCGTAATCACCGTTACTTACTAAAGTAAACTAATTTATAGTTACCTACATGGATACATCTGGGTTTTTTTATTTCTCCATTTCGGTCTTCAGTAACGATTATTGGTTTTAAAACTAACTAACCTGGGTTAAATATTGATGAAATTAAATTAAGTGATTGATATTTTTTCAAAGGTGTAATTTTGCTGGAATAAACTGATCCTATTAATATTGATGTTATAGAAATATGAGTAACCTGGAAAGTTATTTACATCATATAGTTGACTAAATTGTAATGTTTTTAAAGTATTTAGATGGGTTTAAGGGCATAGCTCAATGGTATCCCATCAATTGCAGTAAGGATGAAGTCAGGGTTTCAATCCGCATTGTATTTAAAATTATTAGTTGGATTTGAGTAGGAGCCTGGGTCCGGCTTTAGCTTAGCAAAAAAAAAAAAAATATTTAGATGCATTAACTAAGTTGCAGTCTTTTTTGGTACTTTCTCTAAGAAGAATTAATTGGGGGATATCAAAACTAATTGGGGGATAGAGGAAAAAGACAAAAATTGGATCCAAATATCAAATCGGGGTCACCCCTTATCTTAGTATTTTTTTAATTCCTAATCTAGCCCTCATTAATCAGGATTAGTGATTAATAATAATTAGTAAAAATCTTAAGTATTTGGGGGATAGATTAGTGTGTGTTTTTATTTTAATTTGTGTGAGTGAGGTGAGAGTAGGAGGGAAAAAAATATTTGAGAGGGAATTTTTTTGTGAAAATGGAGGATGATTGTGAAAGAGAGAATTCTTTGCTAAGAGGTTGAAAATTTGATTTTTTTCTTCTTTGAATCCACCATTGTTGCATTTGAAAAAGCTCGGTGCCGGCATGGTATTCAACCAAAAAACCATGCCGGCATTTGCGGGAAATTTTCATAAATTGTTTGCCACTATCCGGGGGGGGGGGGTCGGGGGGGCGTAGCACCCCCGAGGGGCGTAGAATGACATGACATGGCCAGCATAAGGCCTGGGTTAACTAATTAGTGCTGACTTATTGGAAAATTTTGTATGAACGGATGTTGTCCGAAAGTATCAATCAAAATTATGTGTGTTGTGTTGTCAAGGTTACTAATTGCTAGCTATAACTTTGGACTCACGACTCTTACTGGCACAGGGATCGAGATGAGGCAGTAGAAGAAACGACGACGGGTGTCAGGCCACTAACAACCGTTGAAGGTAATTTTCCTGCTGCCTGCTATTTCTTATACACGTCATACATATTGTACTTAGTTACAAAGCTTGGTTATAGCACCTAAATTCTATGTCCCATGGTTGGTTACATTAGTAAATGATTATTATGAAGAATAACTCTGATGGTGCTGAGACTGGATCTTTACTGCATTTTTTTGTTTTGAGTTTTTAGTTTCTTTAGTTGTTTGGGAAGAAAAGCCAACTTATTGAAATTGGAGTTTACCATTTTAATTAGGTTAATTATTGAAATGACCCTAGCTTCTTTTTTTTACATGAATTATGTTGTGTATATGTTGCTAGGCGACTAAAAAATCGCAACAAAGCTTTTGCAATTAAGAAGGGATTTCCATGAAATCTTTTGCGAGTTTTAATATAGTTTTGAAGTATGCATTACTCTATATTTACCTGTAAGTTTTAATCCAGCTTTGGCGAGTTTGAATTCAGTTCTGAGATCTATACTTTATATTATATATACATGTAGGTTTTTGTGTCTTAGCTATGTAATACCATGGTAAATATGTCTTAGCTATGTAAATATGTCTTAGGTTTTTTTGGTTAAATATGTCTCAGAACACTCTCTATATTACTCTCCAAGTTTTGTGATCATGCCTTTCGTATAAGCATTTGCATGTGAAGACATTGTCAGCGTCGGTGCACATAACGTTCTTACTCTCATCTTTGTTCTCTAATGCGTAGAAACACTCTGACAAATATGGATTGTACCCTGTTTGATGACCTCGACAGGCTAGGCAAAAGGTGATCAAGGCAAGGATTCTAAAGACCTGTAAGTCTGACAACTTGAAACCAATAAAATATATGGAACGGATATGCACTTGATGGATGAAAGTGTTGCACAAAATTTGGAGCATGTTGGTATTTAAGTTTAAACACCTAGATGTTCAGACTCAAGTAAGTATGAATATTGTTGGACCTGTGCTATGGAAGATAGTAACCATCTTTAGGAAGGCTGGGAGCACATCCAGACGTTTATCTAGATTTGGGATCTTATAACTTTTGGGAAAATATTTCCACCATTGATGCGTCCTTCTTAACAACTTTACTCTCAGAAACACAAGGAAATGCATAAATCCGCCAAGGGAATAGGAAATGCTCTCCGAGATTCGGGGTTCTTATGAAGGTTTACTGTAGGAGTTAAGAGTGGGCCTGTTACCCCAGAGCAGATTAGTAATATTATTTTTAATTTTAATCTGCTTGATCAGATTGGGAGTTTTGAACTGAACCACATAGTTGCTTATAGTCCAAGACTGAACAGTAAAGCAATAATAGGCGTTTTTAAAGGCCCTCGGCAAAGTTGCCATAGTAAGCCCACATAAGATGAGTCATCTCTACTCCTTGAGTTGTTGATATACTAGAGTTTTAGAATTTTCATCTTTTGTTTTATTGACTTTAGAGTTGTTTTCTATGCCGGTTGAGACATGTATACTGCTTAACTTCACATTTTTTTTGAAATTTTTCTTTGCGTCTGTAAAAATGCTTTTCGAATATGCTGCATAAATTAAAAAAAAAAAAAACATTTGATATATACTTGAAAATGATTGTTTGTGAAAGCTACGAGCATATCACCCTTAAAGGCTAATGAAATCACACGTCTACTTGGTCTGGGTGATTGACCTGTACATGGGGTGTCTCTATGATTTTCTGGAAAGAAAATTGTATTTTAACATCACCACTATATAAAAATGGTTTCTTTTGTCCGAACATTGAATTGAAATAATCGTCATATTATATGTTGTTGATATTTTATGTAGGCAAATATTCTTTTGTAAGAATCTTTGTAGTTCAACTTACAGTATCTTAAGATATCAAAAATACGTCTTTCTTCAAGTTTCCTGATGAATGGAAAGCTGTGATTTGGTTAAGAAAATCCTTTAACGGGTTATGATTTTTTGTTCATCGCTTCCTATGCGTTTTAGGGTTACTAATTCACCATGAATAAAATTTACTCCGTTGTTTAGTGATACATCGACGACATTGGGGCTGAGAATGAGGTAACTATTTTTCTGTTTTTATTTGTTTATCTGATTTTGTGCTTTTCAGTTATTGGGGTTATTTGTTTACTGCGGTATAGTGTTTGTAACAGAAGGTTTTTTGATATATTTGAGATTCCAAGTTCTTCTATTGACTTGATTGATGAAACGACTCTATTTGTAATGGGTTCTTTTATCACAACGCTATCTGTTTGGAGGATTGATTGAAGCATCTCCGCTGAGTTAAACACATAAGCGATCATTGTATTTGTCAAATTTTAGCAATTAAAGCTCAACCAATATGTTACCGATAAAAAAAAAAAAAAAGTTCAACTAATATGTTCAACTATTCTGAATGAATATGCCAAGTGCAAAGGTACTATTGAAGACTAATTTAACTCCATTCATGTTTACTTTGGTTCTGGACCATGCATAAAATGTCATTCCATTTTATTTCTATGTAGATATATAATTTCGTCAATATTTTCTTTTTTTTGCATATCAAAGCGACTAACTAGCTTTTTTGGCAAGGGACTTGGAGATAGATTTTTACTTGAAGCACCGGGGAAGGATTTATATTTTCACGGGAACACATCGCTCAACTTACTCCCAGGTTTGCAGAATGCCATAAAAGAGTTCAATTTCAATATATGAATTTTTTTTTAATCTAATCAGTGGCCATCTGTAAAGTAAATTTAAGTTAATGACGTCAACTCTATAATTTGAACAATTAAGAAATGCATTGGGCTTTTTTTTTTTTTTTTTTTTTTTTTTTTTTTTTTTTTTTGAGTTCGTGATATATAATATAGCAAACTGTTGTACTACATCAACTGTTCGAATTCGGTTCCTGAATTGGCTTACACTTAATTTATGAAATGATATATCTCTTAGATTCTTATATTTTCTCATATTACCAAATCCTTTTCCCAATAACTACGATGAATATTGCCTCTCGAACAGAAACCTGGAATTTTGGTTCTGCGTATCTTATGGTGGTACCAGACTCTAACTAGGACAATTTAAATCGGAGATTGAATCACTCCATCTGGATATTTAAGAAATCCTTAGTGCTTTGTATGTACTCACATGAAAACTTATTTTTAACTCTTTTGATTATGTTTGGTCATTTCGATTCTGTTGTAGTACATGTGTACCACAGAAGCCCCTGATGCAAGGCGACCTTGAAAGGCAAAGACTTGAATGTAGTCGAATTGTATCAGTTGTTAACTTCTCTTTTGTGTTTTTTTTTTTTTGATAGGGGTTAACTTCTCCTTTGTGGATAGGTAATCAATAAACATTCCATTTTGCAATTAATGGTTGAACTTCCCCATAATGGTAATTTGATTTAAGATAGCGGAAATGTTCCAGTTCTACTTTATATGCATAGATGCCAAACCATGCTTGCTAAAAGGTAATAAGTATATGATTTATGATGGGTTTGATGGTTCTAATAGTGTTACATGCTATCTTAGCTCAATTGGTAGAGCACATGGTTTGCAACCATGTAGTTGTGGGTTCGATTCCCGCAGATGCCACAAAAATTATGTGTTAATGTTTCCATATATCGGGGTAGTAGTGACAAAGTTATGATTTTACGAAGTTTTGATAACAAACATCTTCTATCATGGTGCTACAAAAACTTATATATAATAAAAAAATTTGGTTTGCATCACGGGAACTTCAGCACATCATCAGGACGAAACTACCTAACAAAGGGAAAGGATCCGATCTATCAAATTGTATGTCTATGATCCACATCGAGCCCTGGATGTTCTTGAAAAACGGAATCCCAACTGGACAAAGACGTTCTTGGAACAATTTAGGAAAATATCTCACAACATAATGTGTTTTGCACTAAACATTCCTAGGCACAAGAGATTCTGAGTAACGTTAATCCAATAGACCAAAATTTTGAAGTCATCATGCACTATATTAAACTACAGATGAAAGGAGATATAACCTGCCAACGGCTAAAGAAGTTTCGGTTATACTACCTGGAGGTGGTTCTCAAAAACTGAACTTCAAGGATATCATACATCATCGGTAGGGGAAAATAGATGCAGACGTATTTCAGAGTGTCACCCTATATAATTGCCCCTACATTATGTTTTACTCTTTCCATACAGGGAATAAGTTGGCATCCAGATATGAAAGAACTGGATCCGGCCACAAGAATAATAACTATGAAAAGGTTAACTATAAAGCAATTTCACAGTTTCCGTCTTTTTAAGCATCCAAGCGAATACTCTATCATCCTAAGAGAAAAAAAAAACTTTTTCAAGAGTACTTAGTGGATGCCAACTGAACAAAACCGCCTTTATTATCTTATGAAAAAGAACTATGCGAAATCTGGGTTGAATCTCGATGATGGAGATAAGCCATACATATTACTATCGACTTCTATTGGTGGTCCCACAAATATGTTATATGTATGAGACTTATCAAGACTCAATGCCCATTACACGGTTTAATCATCGTGCATATATCTTCTGAACAATGATTGTGAATCCGTATTGGCCAGAAATTGAATATGAGCCCATTAATGTACTTCAGATCTTCCCGATCTTATAGCCCGTGCCTTCAGGTTGAAGAGAGCTGCGTTGATGCAAGAAATCAAGAAAGGGAATGTGTTCGGAAAAGTAGTTGCTCATTATAGAATTTTGGAAACGTGGTTTACCTCATATTCATGCTCTTATATTCTTGGATGGTCCTGAAAAAATTAAGACAATTGTACATGTTGATAAATTTGTGTGTGTCGAATTACAGAATGAAAAAATGGATCCAGTTTTTTTTTGAGACTGTTAGCAAATGCATGGTACACGGTTCATGTTGTGGACTCCATGTGCATGAAAAATATAAAATGCAACAGATGATATCCAAAGAAATATACCGAGAGTACAATCATGGATGAAGGTGGGTATCCAACATATCTCAGTCGCGACAATGAGAAGGAGGTGATTGTCCGCAGGGGATACAAAGCGAATAGCACAAATGTTGTTCTATACAACTCATAGTTGTCTAGGATTTTCAACTACCACATTAATACATATGCAAATATATCTATAAAGGTCACGATCCTCGAACACTAATTGTTGGTGAATATAATGAGGTGCAATAGTACATTGATGCATGGTATATTGATGAGTGCCAAATATTGCATATTTCTACACCTTTTTATTGGCATTTTACTCATCTTTTGCGCTTAGAAATCAGATATTATCCCAGATTCTGTGTTTTCTTTGTTTTCAAGAATAAATATTTGTATTAATTAATTTTGTGTTTTTAAGTAATAAATAAAGCTCGGAGAAACTGAGGAGCCAAGGAGCGAAGAATTGGAGTCGAGCGTCTATGGAGCAGAAAGCCAAAGCCCGCGCGCAACAGTTGCAACCCAACAAGTAGCAACTCATCTACAAGACATGGGCTTGAGCTAGACCCGTGACCCGCGACCCGGATCCGAGCCCGTCCATCCTGAGCCGTTCAGATCTTCCCCAATTGCATCTAACGGTCGCTGCCTTCACTCGCATCGAAGTTCGCTGCTCCCGTGCAACACCAGATCACTCCAAGTCTTCCTCAGCCGTTCAGATCGTACCAGCTTCATCCAACGCTCGCTGAGGCCTCTTCATCAAACCCCTTTGTGCCCGCTCAACACCCAAACTACCCTAACCCTATACCCATCGAGCAAAACACCTCATTTCTCTTCTTCTCCTTCTCTTTCTTCCCGACACTACTCTGCAAAACCCATTCTCCACCTTCTCCTCCCTTCCCCATGGAGCAGTAGCCGCGCCTTCATCACCACTTCCATCACTTCACCTGACAACGCCTGCATCTCGACTTCCTCCCCACACCCTAGTTCTACCTTTCTCAACCATTAGCTTCTCTCATCCTAGAAGCTAGGGTTAAGACAGTGAGAATTAGGGTTTCTCAACAACCATGCATGGAGTTGCGTAACCGATTAGACAAGAGAGGAGTACGATTCAAGCAAAGTATGGGCGAGAGGGTATGACTTTAATTCTTTGTTTTGAGAATTAGGGTTTGAATGTTTTCATGTATAAATAGAAGATGAAGAAGATGTTTTAGGGTGCATGCTTGGGCTAGCCAGAGCACCACTTTAGCTTTAATTGTATCTTGTTATGTTCTAATTTAATTTTCCAGGGTGTTTGATGAAACCCCTGATCACATGTTGAGTTAATCTTTGTTCATATTTGTGTTCTTGGAGTGCTTTAATGTCTTAGGATGAATGAATTATTGATTTGAGACTAATTAACTTGTGATAGTTTGTACTGTAAGAAGACAAGCTATACTAGGAGTGAGTTAGCAAGAATAAATAAGACATCTTCCATTGTATCCTTCCCGAAAGGAATCAAGAGCATAAATTGATTAGAGATTGCTTTAGCTTAGGGTCGAGTGGTGGACTCAACCATCCACGGTAACTCAATAACTTGTGTTCAAGTCATTTTTACTTTAGTTCTCTGTCACAACAACAAAATTAGTCGCATCGACAAGCTACAAATTGTGTTACTTTGCTAGGAATTCAGTTAAGTAAAGCCATAGATCATCGTAAGCACCACAAGTCTCTGTGGTTCGACCCGTACTTGCCACGTCTCCGATAGACGCCGTGCACTTGCGGTTATCACTCGTAGGCATTAATATAAACTCATTTCCAGGCCTACCAAGTTTTTGGCGCCGCTGCCGGGGACTTGGCGTGTGCCATGTGATTGTTGGCTTGTCTTTACTGAGATTTACTCACCCTGTACATATTCATACTGTGTTAATTCTTTTAATCCTGTTTTAGTGTAACTTGCATCATTGCCCTGTCTTAGAGTAACTTAGTTGTGTACTGTGTAACCCATACTCCATCTGAATTTTCATAACCCATATTTTTGTAGCTTTAACAAGCTATAACATCTTGCATCTTAGTGTCACTAGTGACTGTTAGTCCCAGTCAGTCCAATTAACCATGACAGCTATCACTTTTCCCTGTGTCAAGTGTTAAGTGTTAATATTCTTTTCCTTGCTTTGCCTGCATATTTATGAGGACTGAAATTCCTAATTGAGCCAGCAGGTGCATGCTACGCTACTGCAGAAGCAAGGAAAAGCGATAAGGAACAGACACAGTGAGCTGTTGAGCCACCCCAAGGAAGAGAAGGAGGAGGCGCGAACTACACAAACCATTGTGGCTAAAGCTAGGTTGGTCGTTCTAAAATTTGGTTATACTCTATACCTGCATGAATCTGTCATCACAATGAGCTGTGTATTGATGAAAAATGGATGAACATCTGCATATGTGACCTATACTTGCTTGATAACGTAGTTACCTTGTTAGGTGATCACCCCTGAGTTGCATATTGCATGATAACCTGATAGCCCAAAAATTGATTGTTGCTCTGCCTTGAATGTGCCCTTTTATGCTTCCTGAGCTTGTGCTCATTAACCATTGCGAAACCCATCAACCCTGAGCATAACGCAGCCCCTATTGCTGCCTTGCCTTGGCTGATAGCCAGTGGTGCGCAACCTAGACCTTGTGCTGCACCTTGAACCATGCCTTCATAATGCACTAGCCACCTTGCCTAGTAGTGAGATCTTGATTAGCAAGTTGACTCATTGAAAGCTTGAACCTCTCAAACTCGCAAGTATTTGTGCACCGTGAACTCGAGCATCCGAGCTTATACAAACCATTACCCGTAATCTGTCCGGGTCAACTCTTGTGTGGGTTTGTGATCATTGTCTTGTTACTCACCTGTGCTTTGTCTCTAGTCCAGTGCAAATCGGTGCTCAACCTTGACCTTGTCTTTGTACTTTGTTCATTTATGTTGCATCTGCTGATCCAGTAAACATTGGAGGTTGTGAATAATATGATCTGCTCACATGAATGCTTTGGTTTTGTGCTTGTTTTTGCATAAATTCTGACTCTACACATTGCCTGTTTTCTTGTGCATCCATATAATCTGTGCTGTATATGAATGGGGTGACAATTTAGGTGAGTTGTGCTACTTCTACTGCTGCACACCCACTAGGCCTTGAATAAACCATCGCTGTGCATTCACTAAACCTGGGCTCTGTGAGTAAACCAGCCCACTTTAACCAAACCTGAGCTCTGCAACATAACTGAGCCCACAGTTCCACTGGGCTAACTGAACCTGGGCGTTGCACACAACTACTGGGCTTCCCACAACAAAAAAAAAAAAAAAAAAAAACCAAACAACAAGCCCACAACAAACCAAAACCCTACTCAACCAAATCTGAAGCCCAATAAACCAAATGAAACCCAATAAATCAAATTAGTCCACTACAACTGGGCTTGAGTTCAATTTGAGTGCTAAATCATGTCAAGATTTTGGTCTGCAACTGGGGATACAAACAAATCAATTAGAGAGCTTGCTTACGGGCACGCTTCACAGTATGAACTCCCCACATACCATAGTGATTTTAGGGAATTTTATGAGCCTTCTCAGGGCCCTGACCTCACATACCCTAATCATTATGAGCACATGCATCATCCACCACAGGTTGAAAATGAACACTTTTCTCATACCCAGTCATCACTTTTAGATCAATTAGAAGCTCAAGTATCTGCTTTAGAAAGGCAATTACATGAACAATCATTTAATCTAATTTCCCTAGGCAATATGAAATTTATGCATGTACCTTATGTGGTAGCTTAAACCACCTGCTTGAGAACTGCTATATTTTGCATGATTTTAGACAGTCTAAGGAAAACCATGATAATCCAATGTACGAATTGTCTAGAAGTGACTATTGGGACCATAATCAACTCCGCACATATGCATCATTCACCATGGTGGGGAGATGAACAATTTTATACTCCCCAACTCCTAGTTTACAATCAATAATGGAAACGCTCATGGAGCAAAATGCTAGGCTTGAAATGAATGCAATGCATGACCATCCACATAGCAACATGTCTGAATTTCCCTTCTCTAGTGAACCTCATGCACAACCATACAATGAATATCCATATGAGGAATGCATACCCACTAGTGAAGACTCTCCTTCAATAGAACAACTCACTATGATTCTTCAAAGGAACCCGATTGAGTTACAAAATGATAGGATGTCTGTTATCCCCGATAATTCTGAAAATAGTGTTTCTAGTCTTACTCATGCAACTAACACCGAATATGAACCTAATCTAGAGGTAGATGAGTACACTAAAAATACTACCATTTTGAATGGAGAGATGAATTTTGCTATGATGATGATGATGATGAATATGAAGAGCATGTGTATTTTGAAAATGTAGTAGAATCTTTAGGTTCAGAGACATTAAGTGTATCTTCTGTGATCCCTATGAATGATGCTTCTTCTAATATTCATACATGTGATGATGATGTGGAACCTGTGGAATTGTCCTGTGAAAATGAGCATGCTATACCACCCGTTTGTGACCTAGGAATAGTTGAATTGTCTGTTGACACGGATGATTCAATGCATGTGCCTAACTCCATGCCTAGGCTACAAGATGATATCTCTCCCGGTTATGTTATACATGAGAATGATGATGAGTATGATCGGAGATTGATGAATTGTTTTATGCGGTGAACATGATTTACCCTCTTCCGACTTTATGAAAGTGTGTGATGGTGCAAATGATTTTATACATGAAAACAACTTAGATGTACCTAACCTCTCTCCTAAGGCACAGATTGATACTCTTCCACCAAACCTAGGTGTAGTTTGTAACAAAATTGCAAAACCAACTTTTCTGAAAATGCCTAATTTAGGCCTAGAGCTTTGTGCTTCCCAAGTCCTCTTGGACTATTTTGCATCAAAGTATGACACTTTTAAGGAACCACAGTTGGAATGTGTATATCTGCCTGTTCTTAGTAAAACTCATTTTGAGTTAGACCTTTTGCATGATGTACCGTTAAAATTGCAAGATTTTGTGCTCCCAAACACACCCGTTCACAAGTTTAGGTTTGGGGGAAACTCATTCTCATATGCAGTCTTACTTGCACTCTCATATTATATTTGTGTAAGGCTGTTGATGTTTGTACATATTTTCTTTTGGGTTGATCCTCAACTCTTTGGCTTTGTTGGTTTATGGTGAATTTTCATTGTATATAATCCAAGAGGACTTGTTAAATTTTTCTTTCTTGCATCGGTTGAGTCTTCTTGTGCTTATATTATGCTAATCCGATATGATCTCCGCCGAGAATGTTGGATTCTAGCCTTGACTAATGAAGCTCAACCTTGCTCCCCGCCGACATCCTAATCTCTTCCCTTTTCTCTACTCAACATAGTTCTCTTGGTATGTGACTGTTTAAATTTTTTCTATCTGTCGACACATTGAGGACAATGTTTGATTTAGGTTTGGGGGTGCATTTGCATTTGCATATAGAGTTTTTATTTTTTTTTAATCTTTTATTTTCATCAAAAAAAAAAAAAAAAAATTCAAAAACTCTTTTTGTAAAAACCTCCAACTTTTAGAGATTTTAGAGTCACTAGCATGCTTCTAGCTATGTTTACATAGAGAATCGACCGAAATAATGAAGTTAGAAGTACTTAGGAGAACACAATCGGGTTTCTTAGTTGATTAGAGCGTTAAAGTTGGATTTAACCATACCGGAGGGAGAATTAGGTGATGTTTAGATATTCGGTAGTAGAATTGTGATCACCCATAGTGGAGACTACCCATTTTGCATCAAGTGAGGCACCAACCTTCAATTTTTTGCAACTTTCTAGAAAAGTTGTTAGAGTGTGTGTCACCGTACGTCAATTCCGGGTAGGAATGGTGAGCTACCCAACTTCTCACCACTTTCAGCACTACTTTTGATCTCTTGAGTGCTAGTTTTTGTCAATCATGAGGGTGACGTTTAAAGATGAAAACTACTTCTAAATACCGATTTGCAGTTAGCATCACTCTCTCCCTCTCAATCAACAGATTCATAGAAACACATCATCGTCAGCAAGCGGAGCAACATCAAAATATTGAAAGAAAAGTTGAGATAGTCCAAGGTTTATATGCAACAAAACAAAGAAAACGAAGATGAGAATTAATGAAATTTGTGAAATCAAGACAATACAAGTTTTATCGTTTATTGTTATTTTCATTTCAGTTAAAAAAAAAAAAAAAAAAAAAAATTGTGTGTTGTATTATTATTATTTTCAATTCATGTACTTAAAAAAAAATAAAAAAAAATAAAAAATATTTCAAGTTTTTTGTGAAGTTCAGAATTCGTCATCAACAGTTGAAGACCGAAGACCGAAGATTGAAGACGTTTCTATGGTTTCTTATGAGAGAGTGATATTAATTGCCGATCGGGTGAGAAGGTAAGTGAGTACTCCCACCCTTGCTAATGGTTGATTTTCTTTCTTAGAGATCATCGAGAAAAGATTCTTTTCCACACTTCCGTGGAGTCTCCAGATTTTATTTCGGAAGGTTATCCTTCTTACCTACAACGTGTGCGGAGGATTTCTCTCTTTATTCCTCGCCCGCACACATGAGAGACTAAAAAAGCGATCTTTTTGAGTGCAATTATCATAAAACCCTAATAGTGAGGCGAAGTCGAGGCTTATGATCACAATCGAATCCGAATTCTTTCATATGGTATGGTTACTTCTCGCTCAACTCTTAAGGATGAGAATGCGTTCTTTAGTAGTTCTAACCACATTACTAGCATGCGAAACTCTATGTCCTCATAGCTCCTTGGATGCTTGAGACTCTTTTACACTACGAAGTTGGAGAAGGTTTTGTGGGTACACCTCTGGTAAACCCTCACGAGACTACAACTCATCCACTAGGGACACCTAGGGGTTTAAAGGCTTAGTGCATACGCTAAATGCATTCGAGAGACTGCGACGGGGGGTATAGTTAGGATTTCTTAATTTCGTTTCACTTGAGGACAAGTAAAATTCAAGTTTGGGGGTATTTGATGAGTGCCAAATATTGCATATTTCTACACCTTTTTATTGGCATTTTACTCATCTTTTGCGCTTAGAAATCGATATTATCCAGCATTCCGTGTTTTCTTTGTTTTCAAGAATAAATATTTGTATTAATTAATTTTGTGTTTTTAAGTAATAAATAAAGCTCGGAGAAACCGAGGAGCCAAGGAGCGAAGAATTGGAGTCGAGCGTCCATGGAGCAGAAAGCCAAAGCTCGCGCGCGCACAGCTTGCAACCCAACAAGTAGCAACTCATCTACAAGACATGGGCTTGAGCTGACCGTGACCCGCGACCGGATCCGAGCCCGTCCATCCTGAGCCGTTCAGATCTTCCCCAGTTGCATCTAACGGTCGCTGCCTTCACTCGCATCGAAGTTCGCTGCTCCCGTGCAACACCAGATCACTCCAAGTCTTCCTCAGCCGTTCAGATCGTACCCGCTTCATCCAACGCTCGCTGAGGCCTCTTCATCAAACCCTGTTGTGCCCGCTCAACACCCAAACTACCCTAACCCTATACCCATCGAGCAAAACACCTCATTTCTCTTCTTCTCCTTCTCTTTCTTCCCCCGACACTACTCTGCAAAACCCATTCTCCACCTTCTCCTCCCTTCCCCATGGCGAAAGCAGAGCCGCGCCTTCATCACCACTTCCATCACTTCACCTGACAACGCCTGCATCTCGACTTCCTCCCCACACCCTAGTTCTACCTTTCTTAACCATTAGCTTCTCTCATCCTAGAAGCTAGGGTTAAGACAAAGTGAGAATTAGGTTTCTCAACAACCATGCATGGAGTTGCAGAACCGATTAGACAAGAGAGGAGTACGATTCAAGCACTATGGGCGAGAGGGTATGACTTTAATTCTTTGTTTTGAGAATTAGGGTTTGAATGTTTTCATGTATAAATAGAAGATGAAGAAGATGTTTTAGGGTGCATGCACAGGCTAGCAGGAGCACCACTTTAGCTTTAATTGTATCTTGTTATGTTCTAATTTAATTTTCCGGGGTGTTTGATGAAACCCCCGATCACATGTTGAGTTAATCTTTGTTCATATTTGTGTTCTTGGAGTGCTTTAATGTCTTAGGATGAATGAATTATTGATTTGAGACTAATTAACTTGTGATAGTTTGTCTTTGTAAGAAGACAAGCTATACTAGGAGTGAGTTAGCAAGAATAAATAAGACATCTTCCAGTGTATCCTTCCCTGAAAGGAATCAAGAGCATAAATTGATTAGAGATTGCTTTAGCTTAGGGTCAGGTGGTGGACTCAACCATCCTGGTAACTCAATAACTTGTGTTCAAGTCATTTTTACTTTAGTTCTCTGTCACAACAACAAAATTAGTCGCATCGACAAGCTACAAATTGTGTTACTTTGCTAGGAATTCAGTTAAGTAAAGCCATAGATCATCGTAAGCACCACAAGTCTCTGTGGTTCGACCCGTACTTGCCACGTCTCCGATAGACGCCGTGCACTTGCGGTTATCACTCGTAGGCATTAATATAAACTCATTTCCAGGCCGACCATATATTAGGCCAACTAAGTCTGCGTGTCGTTTATACGGTCACTCAATGCGCACCGGGAAGAACCTAATAGTTCAACCGGCTATTCATGTATCAGGCCAACAATAAATCGCGTATAATCGCAAGAATCCAACTGCTAAAATATATACTTATAAAGAGTTTCCACAGCATTTTAAAAGACACGGAAAATAATGGAAGTAAGGAAGCAAGGTTTTGCAATTTCAAGGATGTACTTCGCCAGTCCCTATGCCAGTGAATTGTATTACTGTGTTTATTACTAACGGTTATAACCTAGGTGCAAATTTGACAACTTTGAAGATAGTCGAGGATGGTGATGCCAGAAACTGCATCGTAAGTTGCACTTTGCACTTGGAATTTAAGGGGATGACAATGAATGGTCCGATTTTTTATGGAGGCAGCAGTGATGAAAACTGGAGTTTAGTTAAGAAACCTTTTCAAGATTATTCTATGTATCTGTGATTTGAATCAACCATATGTTATTTGGTCAAAGTTTATATTAAACATATGTGATAGTCTACATTTTAAACTCTACATGAAGCATAATATACGGAAGCCAACAGATGAGCAGGTATTTGATTTTGGGTTGTACCTTTTGGATAAATAACTACGTGAGTTTGAAAAGTATCTTGAAGATTTCGATGATATGCCAAGACCAAAATTGACAACGAGTGATATTGTTGGTGATAAGTTCACGTGGGAGCATCGGTGCTTTCAACTCGCATTGCGTATAAAGTAGAATAGAGTATCGAGACGTTGAATTTTGACAGTCATCGGCATACGACGCTGTGTTTAGTTCTGTGAGATATAGTGACGGTAAACTATTTTTTATCAATGTAAGCGCACAAAGTGGTAAAACATTTTTCATCACACATTGGCGTCTAGCTGCAGTGGCTGGACACGTAGTTCTGACTGCTGCTTTATCTGCAATTGCTTCACTTCTTTTGATAAGAGGTTGTACAGAACTCTCGATTTTAAACATTTTTATAGATATAATGAACGCAATGTTTATAGAGTTGATAAACAACATTCATATTATAAACTACTGAAACAATTAAACCTAATGATATTGGACGAAGTTCCCATGAAACGTAGATTTTGCATTGAAGCAGTTGACATAAAACTACGTGATATTGGGAATAAGGAAAGACCATTTGGTGGAATTACGGTTGTTCTAGGAGGAGATTTTAAACAAACATTTCCTGTAATACCTAGTGGATGTCCTGAACAAGTCATTGCAGCATGTCTGGAGAGATCATCGATTTGGAATGATGTTATTGTCTTGGCGATTCATCAAAATATGAGGCTAGATGCGCTTAAACCGGAAAATATATCTTTCTCAAAGTTCTTAGTAGAGGTATCATAACATTCCTTTGTTGTGTTTGTACATTTATATGGCACTGATCTATAAGTTGGTGATAGTCCTAAGGAAGTTGGTGAGCTTCCATAGTTAGTAAATAGAAGCAAGGACATGCTGGACTGATAAGCAAGTCTTTATACTGGATTGGGGAAAACAAAAAGAGTGTCACGAGATTGCTTTCTGAGTGGATTATACTATCATCCAACAATAGTGATGTTAAAATATTAATGCAGAAGCAATACAAAACTTAAAGGGGGATATGTACACATACCTTGCTGCAGACAAGTTAAATACAGATGATGCTGGAAATACTCCATATCTTTCCAGTGAATTTATGCAGAATTAAATCCATCTTGAATGCCTCGGTTCCAGTTAGATATCAAAGTTGGATTCCCAATCATGGTGTTGAGAAATCTTTCACCAAGTGAATATATCTTCAACAGAATAAGATTATTAGTCGTTAGATGTGGACATCATGTAATTGAAGCCAAGATTTTAACTTCCGAAAAAACCAAAAATATTATATTCATCCCAAGGGTAAATTTCAAAAGCATTAATGCTTAGCAGCGTTACCATGCCCATTCAAAAATTAACAAATGATTAGATACATACATAATCACTGTACCGTTGAAAAAAATCATCTGGAGATTTTCTAAGAAAGTAAGAATACTTTATACCTACCTTCAACTGTTAGTGGATTTGATTAGGTATATGCGTTCTTTAGTTTCTGAGTTGGATTAGTAGGCGCATACTTAAGGGTCATACCGCTTTTCATTGTTATAAAATGAAAAATATCCATCCCATAGGATTTTACTAAGCCAAGTAGCCACATCCGTACCTTGATAAGGTATGAAACCAAGGCTCTAACTAAGATAAATATAGCTATGTCCCATCGCCACTTAGTTTTAAATAGGGGATGTTCATTAAGTTGTCTTCCTTGCAACTTCTACTAACCTTGATAACAAAAAGGTATGGCTATCGGGGTTAGTAGTGGTGGAAAGGATAAGGTAAGTCAGTTAGATATATAATACGTAAAAATAACCTTGGAATGAAAGCACACCTGATTAACATCCCAGACCTTTAGAAATAATACAAAATAGAAATACGTTTAATTATTACAGGAATACACAATTCTTGATATCAGAAATAGAGACCGATATTGATTACACATGCAAGTAATATTTTTGGCCTAGAGTAGCAACCTTACCATGCCCATGCAATCTGACTTTAACAAACGATTTGATGCATACAAAATTAACATACTGTTGGAAAAAAAATCTTTGGAAATATTCTAGGAAAGTAAGAAAACTTTATACCTACATTCAACCATTTGGTGGATTTTATAGGTATGTGTATTCTTTAATTTCCGAGTTGGAGTTGTTAGAGATGGACTTAAGGACAATAACACTTTACATTATTACAAACTACAAAATTATGATGTCCATCATTAACAAAGAGGATTTCACTAAAATAGAAGTCAAGTTTGTACCTGGCTAAACTATGCAATCAAGGATTTAACTGATATAAAAACAACTATGTCATATCTCCACTTAGTTTTATATAGGTGATGTTCACTAAGTTGTCTTCCCTTACAACCATCATCAACCCCTGTAAAAGGACAGAATAAGGTTATGATCACATGGTTAGTTGTAGTTGCAAGGATAAGGTAACTTACATAGATATATATCATGCACCAATAACCCTAGAGTGCAAGCATACATGATATCATCTCAGACCCTACAAACAATCCAAAGTAAAACTCAATCGCACATAGTTCAAAATATCTACATAATTTAAGATATCAGATAATGTTTATTTAAAAATATGATAATTCTTCCCATATTCTAAAATTTTACAACAATAATTCTGGAATTGATTAAACCACATAAAGAATTGGAGGATTTTATGTATCCGAAAAATAGAAAATGAGAACTAATTAAGATAATGGAAATATCCGAGGAATCCAAGTTTGATTCCTCTCTCTTCCATAAACCCATAATTAAGATCATATATACATATAACCCAAGATACATGATCTACGGTTAAAAATAATAGTTTTAAATGATATATAGTTTTATAACTAATTATGGGTTCTTTATATACACAATTCTAATGGTGGGTTTTTATATTAAAATAACAATATTTGGGCTGAAAATAATTTTCCCCCAATTAAGATAATTAGATGATATAATCACCTTCATTACAGTTATTGGAATGACAAGAAACATTTATAACAACACATTTTAAGATTCTTTTATGGATTTTGAAAAATTGGTATCTTCAATTGCAGCTACAAGATTCTCACCCAAAAACCTAGAAATAATTAGGTGATTTTCTTATTAGGTAATCCATTTAATTAGGTGCATAAACTTTAATGATCTACATTTAATTACTAGATAACTTTTAGCCGGGCCATAAGAAGCTCGGAAATCTAAGTTTAACTTAGTTGCGTATTATTTTTGAAATCCCACTATAATTAATACAAATTAAAAAAAAAAACATTTTAAGTTATCTTAGGATACCGATTTTCCGGAGAACAGTATGGGTACAACACCACCTTTTCGCAGTATTATCCAACTGAGTTGTGTGAATCAAAAAAATGTTAGATTAAATATCATTATAATAGGAGCATATTTATGCACCACGAAAAGAGAAGAGAAAAAAGTAAGATGGAAAAGTTTAGATTATCAAAAATTAGACTAGACAAAGACCGGAGTGACGTTTAGCCAATTTTTAGAATTGGATGATGTTGAAGAAGTCAACAATGCAGGAAAAAAATTATACAACTCATTTATTGGCGCGTGATAGTATGATGCTTGAAGCTTATTTACTGAGGAAAACTTTCAGAGAAGATTCAAAATCTAATGAGAGGCCGAATGCAGAAGAACTACAAAGACATCTTTGCAACGTAAAAAAAAAATAGACAATTTCTATTTTCCAGATATTGTTTTGAGGAATAAAATACTAAAAGACGAAAAAATTGATTTCATTCCCAGGAACACAAGTAACATGACATTAGTATATAAATATAAAGCATGATAATATGAGTTTTTTTCCCCAAATCATGGATCTAAAGAGCAATTAGAAGAATTTAGAGAATATTATTACAAAAATGAACGAAAATACAAAAAGGACAAGATCATATGATCTTGACGTTTAAAAACATCTACAACAAAAATACAAAGTAAACATGGATAAAATTTGGGATCGATAATGAATGAAAATGCGCAAGAAAGTCTTATATAGCTTACAAAATTGAAGAAAGAATATAGGAGTCATGTGCAATTCAAATACATATAAAATCTTATCTAGCAGAAGTCAAATATGATTAAAAGATAATGTCGTGCTACGTTTTACGTTAAACTTTATGATTGTGTTCATGTTGTTTCTTTATCAACATATATTACAGCTTTCTTATTTTGGTTGAACATGATATATGTAGCAATGCAAACCACAATAGGTATGAATATGTACATATCTGGGAATCTTAAATCTTTTTTTAATGGGGATTATTGATTTTATAAAGGTTAATTATTTTCGTCTACAATTTATTGAGTTTCTGTAAAATTTTATGTAGAATCGTATTACTCAATGATTTTTTTTTGTAAATAATTTGTTGTCATATTGCTTTGTCTGTTTGTTGAAGGAATAAGGTTTATTGTTGAAACTCAGATCAAGGTGAAGTGCTATCATATACACTTTTAAGTATATAATAATCTGCTCTCTTCCTCTAAAAATTTGACATAATTCTTTCTGTTTGAAATACGAATCTTTTTTCTCTTGAAGCATGTATACAAATCTCTGGGTGATAAGAATACTACATTATTTTTTACCATGTATTTCATGAAATACTTTTTATCCTTTATTGTAGATGTATTTTAGGTGTTTCGTGAGACAATAATACATTATTATTTTCTATCGACATGTATTTCATAAAATACACAGCATCACTAATGGTCTTATAATATGCTTTTTCATAATAAGGGAGCATCATAAATTCTCAAAGAATAGTATCTTCAGTAAATTAAATATAACACGTGAGGATCATTTACGGTCTAAGTAATTTTGTCTTCTTTTAACCAAACTGGAATGCATTTTAAATTCCAAATTGAGTAGGATGATATACCAATTCCTTTTAGCTAAGCTGAGAGCTTATACATATTGATGCATTAGTGCCACGTCATTGAGGGTCTAAGTGATTTTGTCTCCTTTTAACCAAAAAAACTGGAATGCATTTTAAGTTCCAAATTGGCAGACTGATATCCCAATTCCTTTTAGCTAAACTGAGAGCTTAGACATATTGATGTATTATTGTCACGTTGTTGAAGTCCATCCACTCTACTACATGTTCTTTGTGTAGTCTCTCCTTAGCTTGACCAAGTTAGGCTCACAATCACATTTTAAGTAAATTACATATGTTTTGCTAAAAAAGACATGATGTACTTTCATATAAAACACCAGTAATTTAATTTTTCATTGAGTTGACCCGATTTGAGCACTTCTGTTCTGTAGCATTCTCTAGGTATATTGAGATATGTTTGATATATAAAATATCACCTCATTTTTTGATCTCTCATCGTAATCACCATTACGTATACTAAAGTAAACTAATTTGTAGTTGCCAACATGGATCCATCTTTTCTTTTGATTTCTCTATTTAGGTCTTCAGTAACGATGATTGGTTTTAAAACTAAATAACCAGGGATGATGGTATAGAAGTATGAGTACCATACTTCTAATGAAATTAAATCAAGTGATTGATATTTTTTTAAAGATATATTTTTGTTGGAAGTCTATGTGTAAATATAGATATATTAGTACTGATGGTATAGAAGTATGAGTACCCTGAAATGATATCAGTTATTTATCATATAATTGATTAAATTGTAGTCGTTTTATAAAGTATTTGGATACGTTAACTAAGTCGTAGTCTTTTTTTACTGATGGTATAAAAATATGAGTACCCCGGAATGATATAAGTTATTTATCGTATAATTCACTAAGTTGTAATCGCTTAATAAAGTATTTGGATACCTTAACTAGGTCGTAGTTTTTTTTATATATTGTTATTACAAATAAAATTAATAAAGCATTTACATTCAGGATTAAAAGAGAGGTTGAGGTAGGGTAGTAAGCCCAAAGTGATCTAGTCTTAAAATCTGTGGTGAGTTTGGTAAGTTTGCTTTGTGTAAGTGGTGGTCTAGATTTGTCCTCAAAAAGATAAATCTACGGCTGATTGTGTTACACGCGGTTTAATTTCGGGCCTCCTACTCCCGAGTAATCCCAAAGTTCAATGTGTGTGCAAAAAGAAAAAAAAAGTCTCTCTGTCGATTCTTTTTTCTCCGCCTCTTCCTCTTCTCGTCTTCTCACTTCGTTTTCCTCTCTTGCTTGAAGTGGCACAGAGTTTTAGGATTCGTGTAAAATCGTCGAATGTAAAAATAACTGAAGAATAATTTCTTAATGTAATTTTGGTGAAAATTGATTGAAGGCATGATTTGAGATTCCAATTGAAAAAATGATCGTACAATAATTATTTACTCTTTCTGCGAGGAGAGTTCACATATCGGGTAAGAATAAAATTTTTTAATGTGCTATTTTTCTTCAATCAAGGGTTTGTTAGTTCTCTGATTCTGTATTTGGAATCCATATTAGGTTTTATTATTTAAATGGTTAAATTCGGCGATGAATCTTATGAATTGTTTGATTTTATTTAAAGTTCTTCATGAAATGTTCGTAGAAATGCTTGAGCGGTCAAACGTCTTATTTTGGATGGGATTAGCTAAGAATAAGTAGCATAAAATAGCTACTTACGAAATCTTCTTCATTTTTCAGTTAAATTTGATTAGAAAAATTTACTAATTTTCTAAGTTAGCTAAACTTTGCTTTGTACTCTGATTGATGTGTACTCAGGGCTATTTTATTCTATATGAGGAATCTAAATCCAGGTATTTCTTTATCTCCTTTTTTTCTCCAGATGTTTTTTTTTCACTGAAATTGATTTGGTTTGGGGAAAATAAAGAAATTAAGGAATTTTGTTTCTTGGTTCAAGCCTTCGAGGAAGTGAAGGAAGTAATTTTGCATGTCCTTGTGTATGATTTAGGATATAATGAGTTGTTCAAGAAGAAATGAATCATGGGTTTACTTTAAGTAGGAATTTAGTGTGTCTGGGTTTTTTTACCGGCCATTTTCTTGGAAGGGATAATTTCAGATTTGCCAACTTTGGATTTTATGAATGAAGCGAAAAAGCTAATGGATTTGAAGGGTATTTTTCCCTCATCTTCACAGAGTTCGACCTGATGTTGTTATCTTACTCACTTTTTCATTTGGAGTGCAATTTTGCAATCGAAATCCAGGGTGATTACAGCTGATGAGTGTAATTCCCCGAATAGTTAACATGTTCATCCTCCGACCTGGATCAGTATCCGCCCTCCTCCTGATCTATCCATCTCTGTAAAGTGTAAATCTGTGATTTCGGATTTCGTAAAAGATAGTTTGTGTTGCAGGGTAACGGGGAGTAGGCGCAGTAACATTTTTCACAAGCTAGGTACTTTAGATGCGCTCTCACGGATTTCAGTTATCCCTCGAATTTGGTTTCGGGTATATTATGGTTGTAGATATTGTTGTTAATAATAACTCAACCTTTCATACCACTTTTTGTACTTCTCTTCTCAATCTTTCCGCTCTTATTTCACGTGGCTGCTAATTTATAACCATACATGAAGCTTATGCAATTGATTACTATGAACAACAGCGTCACTGCATCGCATAGCAGGCGGATCGTTCTGGTCAGTACTGTTGTTTCACTTGGAAAGAAGATGTGCATTGCCTCAACACACCTTCCCGCACGCCCACAATGGGAAAATGCACTTGAATGGGTACAAATGATGACTATTAATTAATAATTGGGAAATCCACCTTCTATACCCATGTAAGTTTTTTTTACAACTTTAATAACTCATGGCAGAAAGACCTATAAGTACTGAAAGCTTCCCATCATGCCCAATAACTTATTTGTTATTTGGTGATGCAGGAAAATTGTTCTTCGTCGATTAACCCTAATGGTTATGCTTATCTGAGGTAATTATATTCATTTTTTTCTTTGTTATGCTTATGCCTGTCATGACAAATATTTGTTTTGCTTACAACAGATTGCTTATTAATCCCCTTTCTCCATTTGCAATCATGTTATAAGTCTAAGATACAGAATGTTTGGACGTAGATTTAATACTAACCATGGATTGCCACAAGTTCCTTTGAAAGAAAAGAAGAACAAAGAAGATTGGCGTTTACATCTTAGAGATACCTCTTTGTAGGTTTTCCTACTAATTTTAGCTTTCGGGTACTAATTAATTTTTCGGTTTTGATTGTAACTTTAGCTTATAGGTAGGCACTGAGCATATGTTTCTCATTATGGCAGGGCTTTGTTACCATAAGGTGAATTTACATTTAGTCCCACATATTGAGTGCTTTTTTGGCAAAATGGTTTTACTTGGGGGAAAATAGTCTTCGAAATTAGTCGACTGATTTGTCTCTTTACTAAACAACTTAAGAAATTATCTCTAGAGACTTTTCCACAGTTCTCTGGAACACCCAGATGAATTGGTTTGTAGGATTGATGTTAGGGGTAAATAGTATTCTGCATTACGCTGCTAAGCCGTCGCCTTCTCCCCAGCCAAGTTCAATATCAAGTGCAACTTTATAGATGCAACGAGAGACATGATAGTGTAAGGTAACCTTGATAAGATCACGGGGAAATTGTTTTATTTCCCATGTGCTTATTTTGATAGAAGAAAATAGATTTCAAAGTTTTTTTTTGGATAATTAATTAAATATCACCTTTTTTATATCTTGAATTTATATCTCAGGCGTGGAGCATATTGTACTACTGGAAGACAAGTTAGTGGGAAACAAAGATGGAGATATGGCTCAATGTGTATTCATGGATAACACAAACACTCAATAGAGAGTACAGTGTTTACAGACTGTAATAACAGTATCGGTCGAGAATAATTGTAAAACTCTCTCTCTCTCTCTCTCTCTCTCTCTCTCTCTGGCCTGACTTCATGTCGGCGGCTTAACTCTCTCCCGTTTCTCGCCTGTCTTTTCTCTCCAACGGTTCTATAACGGTCACTTTTGGCCGGAAAGTTACCGGATGTTCTAACCGGAAATGCAATGAAGCACAAATTAGTTACTCTACCATGTCAATGCAACTGCAATCACCTCAATCATCACAACTCGAGCAGCAATCTCATATTCACTAAGGAAACTTATGATTTTGATTTATCGAAATCACACACATCACACGAATCACATATCTCTCAAAAATCACTTAAACCTCACAAATCTCTCAAATCACACAAACACTTCAGCCCAATCTCTGGAAGTTCAAGAAGATCTAGTAGCCCAAGAACTCAAAGACACAAAACAAACACAAATTCACCCTTCGCAAATCCAAACTCTTTTCTACTGTTTCACTCTGAACTGGCTTCAATGCTGTTTGCTTCTCATGCCCTGACAGTTCACTTCTCCAGTTCTGAACTCACTAATTCTATTTCTTTGATTTCCCTGAGATTCAGTTTTCAGGGTTTCTCTGGTAATCGGTGGAGATGGAGAACATTAGAGTACTTGAGGCTTTCTTGATTGCACTGTAAAGCCTTATCTTTGCTGGAAAATGTATCTTTGCTAACCCTGGTAGACTTCTACCTCTATATGATTATGGTGAGAAATCTCTATGCTTCCTAATTTACCTTTCTAGTCACACTCAATTATATTGCACTATCACAAATCAAAAACATACTACCAGGTGGAAAAACCCCTTTGTCTACCTAGGAACAATCATAATCTTCAAGAAGATAACTCTTCATTATATATACAACCTCTTCAGAACCCCCCCTGAGACCTGTCTTTCTCAGGTCTCCAATAGTAGACCCAAAATCAAACAATCAGACCACTCAATCACACATCAAAAAGTAAGCCAAACTACCCTTAGCTTCATAACAACCAAGATAAACATCATATCCATTCACACCAACATTAGACACATAACAAAGACCAAAACTACAGACAATTTCATACCATATCCAAGCAACCACAAAAATTCTACTTCCGTTTGTTCTCCAAAATACACAAAATATAAAAACCCAAAAAGCATTATCTACAAATTCACCTGCTTTAACTGGCATTGCAAGATTACCCTCACTAGCATTGCCAATCACACCCAATTATGGATCAGCTTTCAGCCTAGACACAGAAAACTTACCTCTAGGGGGCGGCGGCAAAACAACATCATCGGCACATCATTGGAAGCAGTCACCTCACCGGGGCCAAAGAGGGAAAGATCATACGCGGCCTCGGCCAATTCTTTGCATCTCTGGAGCCAACAGAAGACAATTGGGGAAGACTACAGTGCCACTGGGATAGCCAATTCGATCACTCTCTCTAATTCTACTCTTAACAACAGCAGGAACGGGCGCAGAATAAAATCCTTGATTAGCACCCCCACCCACAACCTGCTCCTCTCCAACAAGAACAACACCCTCCCTAACAATAAAGCGCCCTTGTCGGGGTGAACATCATACACCACCCAACCCTCTTTAGCGACTGCGGTTAAGGCGGTTGAGAACTAAATACCTTAGCCTTGGAGAGGTCATGCAGGGTTTGGTATTGCTGGCTTGTCATGTGCTGTTGGTCCTACTGGCTTGACATACTCTTCACCAGATTTTTCATGCATACCAGAAAGAGCTTCTTCACCACGATTTATTTTCATCACCTGGCAATTCATATTGTTAGAAAATTTCAAATCAATGACATCTTAGTAACTAACAATCCTACTAAAACAAGTCGCAATCTCTACTATCAACTACCAGAAACCAAAATCTATCACAAAATTCTCAATAATTTTAACCTGGCTTGCATGCACTTCAAACCGGGGCTTCTTGTAGCGGGGTTCTTCAACGACACCTCGATTTGTAGATACCGTGGTGATCATCCCGACTCACATATTCCATGTAAGCTTGTTCTCGCTTCGACATCGCCGTAGTCTTAGGAAATCGTTCAGTAAAAACAGATTTTGGGAAGGGGAAGCTACAGAGTTGCTAAATAGGAAGACAGAACTGCTCCTCTCCGTTAAAGCTCTAGAAATGAGAAGACCAAAGGTTAACACATCACAACCGTCCAATCTCTCTCCTAGAAATCAGTTTGTGGATATCTCGGAGAACTCCATACCTAGTCATCCCAGGCAGAGACCTATAGAACGCAAGCACAAACTACTGGTAATGCAGGGGCGGCATCAGACACTTGGCAACAAGTTGGATTTTGGTCTTTCAGTCCGGTTTACCCGTTTCTTGGAGGTGGAACCGCTTACCGACCCGCAGATACCGACCCTACACCATCCCCGAATGATGCTCCACAGGTTGAAGCAAGGAGCTTGCAATTACTCAGGCCCATGAATCAGGTATGGTAAAACAATTGGTCCAATCCAGGTAGGATGCGTAACCCTCTCCTCCTTTGTTATTATTACTCTGCAATTCAAAAACATTAGAATCTTAAATTGCATCTCTTATACCATCTCCTTCTGTAAATCCACTAGGTTGACTTATCATAAGATGAACACCACACATCTCACACACAAAATCAAACACCCAAATATAAAACAAACAAAATGGAATACTAGCCTGACACAAAGCATAGGTCACTATCCCGCTTTAGAGTACACCCCCACTACACCCACGACCTGCAAAGTTAAAAATTTGATCAAAGCTCAAGCCTACCAGAAACTAGATATCAAGGTTGTCCAATTTACCTTTTACATTGTCATTTACTACTTGCATCACGGACTTGGTTTTGGTGTAGTACACTCTTACAGGTTATGCTCCCTAAGATTGCTAGTAGTCCAAGGCAACATCAACCTCAACAGCAATGGGTGGGTTTCTCTTAGCGGTCAATTCTGGATTGATGCATGGTCGCTATCTTACAACACAGACTTTACTGGGCGCACCTTTCTTCATTATAACCAACTGCAACAAAAAACAAATTGTACTATCTGCAAAATGTTAAATTACATTTCAAAATTCAAATTAAAGCAGACCCAAATAGCTTTCAACCACAACCAAAATCCAAAACCACACTCTATATCAGCCTTTTTTACAAACAACCCCATAACAAACCCAGTCTTTACAATCTCATGGCCTCTTCCTCAGGAACTAAAACCTCTGATAGAATTGAAAACCTTGTAAAACAAATGAACTCATCTTTAAACATACCAGAAGACTTATGCCCAAAAGTGTTTGTCAATAAAGCCAACATCCTACCAAAGAAGAAGATAGATTGGCAATGGGTCTACATTGGGAGGTTGTGCAGCAAAATATCATTTGAAACAAGAGAAATATCAAGATTCATCAACAACAATTGGGAATTACAGAGAAATCTTGAAATTTCTCTATGAAAAAAAAAAGAAGAAACTACTATCAAATCGGGTTAACTAGTAGTGAAGATTATAAGGTTTTCGGGAAAGGGGTACAAGAGGAATTTTCGATAAGCTCATTGTCCTAATCGAGGTACCGCAAGCGGGGCGAGTTCATTGATGAAGCAAACTTCTACAAAGTCTCGCATCGGGTTCTAGTCAAAAGAATCCCAACCCACATCGTTTCGACATAAGAAACCCGATTGGACCGGCGAGGAATCTACCAAGGATCTAAGAAAGCGTATGGAAGAGATGATGATGAGAAAAATCTGGAAGTTCAAATTACTATAGATGTTACGAAAGCTCTAAAATATGGTATCGATGCTCATGAAGATGAAAATACCTCTCACTGGCTTGAATTAGCTTATGCTTTGAATGGTATTGCTTTCTGTAAAATCTGCAGAATCCTTGATCATCCTGGTCCAATGTGCACGGAAGAAAAAAGAAAATTGCAGCCAACTTCAACTAATGAGTATAATCCTATTTCAGGAATTCCTCTCATCTCATACCACCACTCCCACTCCAGTCAACAAAAGTCTCACTCCTTCCGCAACCCCCAAAAAACCACACACCATACTACATTACTCGGATAAATCGGGAGAAGAAGATTTTGCTTTTAAGATGAGAGCGAAGCGACGTGACTCTTCTTGAAACCATTGTGAAGAATTGGATGGTCCACCCCAATACCCGATTTTCCAAGTGGGTTAGACAAACCTATCGAAGGAAACATCCCAAATACTAATCCCGAAGCCATAGCTTTGCCGGAAAAACACAAGAAACTTTTAGAGAACCACGGAAGCAAAACTTCTCAAGGTAGAAAGAAGAATATTAAAGATCTTTGCTAGAAAGAGCTACAAACCAATGACAACCACTCGGGAACTAGAGGAAACATTAGATCCCGCAGTCATTTTCCCAAAAATTGATAACAAGATCCAATACCAATTTGCTGATACTGAACCTCAAAACCATATCTCACTAGCTGACATTCAATCTCAGATGAGGGAAGTTCATAGCAAACAGAAAAAACTCTTATGGGAAAGGAGAAGAAGTGATAGGAACTAAAAGCGTCGATCTTGATCATCATCCTCGGTGGTTGATCCAAAACGGAAAATTTTCGGTCTATCTAGCCAGCCGGGATACGAGGAGATGAAATGGAATGAGCACCCGGTCTGCTAAGAGGAGCAATACCCAACACTCTCCACTGGATGAAGAGCAAATGACAGACAACACTACTAGTAATCTGGAGGGAGCAAACACAACCGAAATCAACCAGGTAATATATTTAAAGCTTGATGTTAAATTCCATATTCATGTCACCATAAGTATGAGGATTGATTACAAAACTTTAGAGAACCACAAAGCTAGATTAACATCCTTAAATTTAGGATACACAATCATCATTTTCACTTACCCTATTATATCATATTTCTGGCAATTCTACTCAATTATAGCTTGGAACTGTCAAGGATTAGGACAAGCCGACACTACTAGGTATCTAAACAAACATGCTAAATAAACATAATCCCGAGATCCTCTTTCTCTCCGAGACCAAACAACAATCTAGAAATCTAAAGAAAATCCTTGGAAACATAGGAGTCACTAACTTTTGGTTTGTTGAACCAAAAGGCAAAGCCAAGATCTATTTGGGGGACTTGTTTTGGCTTGGAAGACCAACCTAGATGTCACCATCGAAGACTTCTCGATTATCACATTAATGCAATCATTAAACCTCAACATGGAGATCCTTGGCTTTTTCTTGGTTATTATGGCGGTCCTTTTACTACTAATGATAAAGCGCATTCTGGAAAATGATTGAAAATACTCATCTTTGCTAACACTTTACCTTGGTTGATCATGGGGATTGTAACTTTGTTCGCATGAACATGAGAAATTTAGTCAACATCCAATCAATCAAACCGAAGTGATATTTTCCTAAGCAAGATTGAAGAAGCAAATCTCTCGACTGAGCTACACTTTGAATGTCCCTTTACCGGACAAACAAAAGAACTGGTCATCAACTCACGAGAACAAAGATTGGAATGAGAGGTCTAGCAAATGAAGCTTGGCTAGACAATCAACCCAATACCACCATCTCAAACCTTCTGACCATGGGCTCGATCACAACCCAATCATCCTCAATACCAATCCCAATTGGAGACATGGCCAAATCCCCTTGATTTTTTGGTCCATGGCTCAATCATGAAGATTGTAAAACCATTATAGCCGATTCTTGGAAAACAACTCATAAAGGCTCCTTAGCCATAAAAATAGCAAGGAAGTTAAGGGACATAAAAGTCAGTGAAGAAATGAAATAAAGATGTTTATGGCAACATTAAGACCAATCTAGAAAAAAGCATAAATTATCTGGATTTGGTTAACTAAAAATCGAGTTTAAACCAAATAGAGTACCGAGCTCAAGCGCAAGAAGAGAGGGTAGAACATTGGCAACATGTTCAAGAAGCCTTTGGAAGACTAAAAGCGAGATCAACACATCGACTGGGAGATAGAAATACAAGATACTTCCACATTCTTTGCTAAGAAAAGATACTGAAGAAATAAGATAGATTCCATACAAAAGGGGATGGCTCTTGGATACAAGACAATGCGAAATTACAAACATTTTCACCGGTCACTTTTCGGATATGTCTACTTCTTTGAACCCATTCACATCAATCCGTCCATCCTTCAACTCATTCCCACCACCATTACTAACCAGGAGAATCATATTCTTATCAGAACCCCAGAACCGTTGGAAATCAAGAACGTTCTCTTGGTATGGATGGAGATAAAGCCCCAGGAGCCCCAATGGATTCCCCCAAACTTTTTCAAGCCAATTGGAACATTGTAGGGAAGATATTATTCACATGGTCCGAGCTTCTTCACAACTGGACATCTTCTCAAGGAGATGAACTCAACTTTCATATCCCTCATTCCCAAGACCGAAAAACCTACCACACCGGCTCAATTCGAGACCCATCTCCCTCTCGCAATACAACCTACAAAAACATTTCTAAACTTATGGCCCAGAGACTAAAACCCCTTCTTCCCAAGCTAATATCCCCATTTCAATCGGCCTTTATCCCTGGAAGACAAATCTCGATAATATAGCTATAGCCCATGAAATCATTCACCATATGAATACCAGAAGGGGGAAGAAAGGAAACAATGGAATAATGGGCATAAAGATAGATATGGCAAAAGCCTTTGACAGAGTTAGCTGGGAATTTTTACTAAGAGTTTTATCCCAAATGGGATTTAGTTCTCATTGGTGTAATCTAATCCATCAATGCATCTCCACCACTAGTATGCATTTGTTCTAGTCAATGGATCACCAGGAAAATTCTTCAAACCCTCTAGAGGCCTACGGCAAGGAGACCCTTTATCCCCATATTTATTTCTCTTCTGCATGGAAGCTCTCTCCAGGTATCTGACTCACGCTGAGTCCCAACAACAACTCAATGGAGTCAAAATTTGTAAGGATGCTCCAGCTATCAATCATCTTCTCTTTGCGGATGACTGCATGATATTCTGCAAAGCAAATCTCTGAGGAATGCAATAATCTCATACATGTCTTCAAAGAGTTTGGAAAGTCCTCGGGCCAACTAATAAACTTCTCAAAATCGGCATCTTCTTCAAAAAACACTGACCCAGGATATTCTTTGACAATATAAGTAATACTATGAAGGTTCAACGGATTAACACATCCGATGATATCTTGGATCTCCGCTCTTCACTACTGGGAGTAAAATCCAAGCTTTCAAACCATGTGTGGACAAACTTAAATTTAGATTTCAGTTTGGAAAACAAATCTCTCAACTATTTGGGAAGATGACAATGATACGATCTGTAACCTCCACAACTAGCATATATCGGATGAACCGCTGCTTCAAAATCCCAAAGGCTACTTGCAAGGAGATCAATGCAATCCAAAGGGATTTCTTCGGAATAAAGATCGGGATAAATCGAAAGGAGTTTATTATTTTGCTTGGGATCTTTGTTAACAAACCCAAAGAGTGGGAGGTTTGGGTTTCAAGAATATGGAAATTTTCAATATGGCCATGCTTACTAAGATTACTTGGAGACTAGTCTCGAACCAGATTCTTTATGGAGGAAAAGACCATGAAGGCCTCCCATTATCCCAACACTTAAGTCTTAAGATTAGAAACCAAACCAAAAAGCACTGACTCTTGGATATGGAAGGGAATACTGGAAGGAATAGCAATGCTTCAACAATACTACATTTGGAAGGTGGGCAATGGCTTGAAAATTCACATTTGGAATGACAGATGGATTCACAATTTCTCTGGAAGACTCATCAAACCTGCCCTTTGCCCAAACAACCTCAACAATGTAAACCAACTTTTCAACACCAATGGAGTTTGGGACACTTCTATCCTAAATCAATGGTTCACACCTGAAACTCAAACCCTCATCCTTCAAACCCCTCATAACCATATTGAGCAAGATCAAGTCGAATGGTCTCTCACCACCAACAAAAAATTTTCTGTCAAGTCCTTATATGATAAGCGGATCAAGAGAAATATGCTATGGATATTCAAATAGCCCCTGGAGTAAAATCTGAGTCTTGATACCAATCCAAAGAATCCATCTATTCATCTCGGAAATGTGCTCACGGTATTTTGCCCACTAATGCCAAAAACAGCTAGCATCCTGAATTACATTGATCCAATATGCTCCTTTTGCAAGAATGGAGAAGAAGATATAACACATGTCTTAATATCCCGCCCGCGCCTCTCGAAGTTTGGAAAAGGCTATTTGGAGAACACCATAATCTTTTCACCAACTTCCACTCCTTCCATGATTGGCTAAACACACGGTTAGAATGGGACAACAATAACACTAGGTTTGGAATGACACATATGCAACGATATCTTTGGTTCATACGGAAAGCAAGATGTGATTGGGTCTTGAGAAAGATTACCCCATCGCCCAATGCCACTGCTCAGGAGATTACACAACATTTATGCAACCATTCCAGGATTCATCATAAACCTGAACATATCATGAATAATCTCTACTACCAGTTCACCAATACCAATTACTCTCAAGAGAATCATAATCAACACAAACTGTTATCTGATAAATTTGGAATCACTATTAGCATGCATATTGATCCTGCTGATCACTACCAGGCTAATAGTGAAACAATTTCTTTTACTAACTATTCTCTTGTTGCTATGACCTTCTCAGGTAAATGTATGGGAACCGTAAACTTCAAGGACTTTACAACTGGAATCGTGAGAGCAGAACGATCAAGCAGAGGAGCTGAACTAGCACTCTCATGGGGAAAAACAATGCAGCAAGCCAACATCACTTTTGCTGCTGAGTCCGAAGACACTCTACAAACCATCAAAGCAAAATACAAATGGGAAGTTCAGCAAAGATTCACAGGTCAAAATACTCATCATCCAGCAAAGACAATACCAAAAGCCAACCAATTACTTTTGTTCTAGGGAAGCTCACTAGAATCACTACTCAACAAAACTATGCAGCTATTAACTTAGCCAATTTGGCCAGACACTCTCCTTTCTTCACTGACTCTATATGGAGAGGAGAAAATTTATCTACTATCATGCATGTTTTACAAATTCCTCAGAATCAGTTTGATCTGAATTTATGTAAAAACACAAATTCTATTTTGAGAAATGATCCTGTTGCTAGAGTTAGCACAGGTATCACAACAGATGTAACTGAGGGTAGGCTTTCTTGCTAATTGTCGTTTCTCTCTTTTTCGTATAAAAAAAAAAAAACACTCAATAGAGAAAGGAATAACATGGCTGCAAGACACATCTGATTCATGTATGTTTGCAGAATTGCAGTGACCCTCATCATTACAGTAATGTTTGATGCAACTTTATTCACCCCTACGTATTGTACTTATAATTACAATCACAGCGGTATAAACAAAAATTATCATGACTTCCCAATTTTCTTAAGCAATGATTCCTTTATTGTTTTTGAAGTAACGAATACCTTAGTTCTCTCTTCCTTAACATCTAGGAATGGATTACGCTTCAAATTTGGTTGGTGAAATTGTTTGCACTTTTGCAGTTTTCGTTGTGTGTTAAAATGGTTGGTCTGGGATCTTTTTTATAATAAGCCTCGCCAAGTACGTATAGTCGTTAATTTTGAACATTACGGGATTGTTATTAGATTCCACGTCGGTTGACTCTTTTTATAAAACACATCTAACATTATGTGGTCCTCCGGTTCATGAAAACTACAAGAGACTTGAGAACACCTACCATTCAGAGCTTGCACGTGCTTTTCTCCCATTCTAAAATCTCGACTGCCACGTAAGTATTGCATAGGCTAAACCCCAAAGCCCATAGTGTTATCATCCAACTAAGGATTTCATGTAAAAACGAAAATGGCTTCTATAATGACATCAGTTCCTGAATACGAAGCATCAGAAGCATCCATATATAGTTTTCTAGGCAGAGGGTTGTGTATCCCCAAGTGACGGTTTAGCTTAAAAAAAAAGTATTTTCTTTTATTGGCAATGAAAAGATGTATAAAAAATAGAGGGGTATATCTATTCATGTTTGAAATAAAATTTATTTGCATCCCTTTGTGAATATCATTCACTAGGGTCAGGTTTCAGAGAATTCTATGTTCCTTAGAGCAACTGCAGTGGGCGACTAAACCCATTTATTTGGTAAAAGAACCAGACGTAGCGGGACGGACCATCGACCAAATCCCAGACTAAACCCAAATTTCAGACTATATTTGGTCGGGGACCAAAGACTAAACCCAAATATAGTCGAGCGTTGATATAATGTTCGCCCCAAAACCAAGCGAACTTAAAGTTTACGCCCACACCAAAGTGAGATAAAGTTTACGCCCACACCAAGCGGGGATAAAGTTTACGCCCACTTTTTTTTTTTTTTTTTCTTTGTTGAGACGTTGATATAATGTTCGCCCCGTATATGTTCGCCACACACCAGGCGAACATTATATCAATGCCCCATTTTTTTTTTTTTTTTTTTATTTTTAATCGGGCGGGGATAAAGTTTACGCCCCACACCAGGCGAACTTATATGTTCCGCCCCACCAAATTTAGTCTTCTACCGCTGTGTCACGGCACGGACTAAACCCAAATTTTGGTCTTTTTTTCCCTCTTTGGTCTTTGGTTATACTCGCACCACTGCAGTTGCTCTTACTGACCATAAGATCTAAATTTTCTTTTCTTAACGCTTACCAATAAGATCTAAGAAATTTTTTCTTAAAGATTTGACCCCTACTGGATTTGATGTTGAGTGAAAGTGAAACATGGAGAGGTTTAACATGTAATTTGTTAAATCCGTTTGTATGATTATGTAATTTGTTGGTTAACTTGAATCATAAACACACGTTCATACGAGAGTTGGTGACCGTGCCATTACGGCACGGGTCAAGCTCTAGTCTAAGATACAAAAGAAAGCTTGGCTAAGTTTGCCTATGTAAGTGGTGGTCCAGATTTGTCTAGAGAAAAGATAAATCTATGGTCATGGTTTGTTCAACTTAAATAGTAATTGGTATAAATGTTTTATTAATTGGTGTCTCATTAATTTCTCATGATAAATGATTTATTAATTTTACATCATAAATGTTCCATAATTAATATTAATACATATTTCCATCAATAAATAATTTTGACAAAAATTATTTTAATAGATATTAGTGGTCGCGGTGGTAGTAGAAGTAGAAGTAGGTGGTGGAAGCGGTGGCAGGTGTTACTAAGTGGTGGAGGCGGTAACATTAGTTTTAATGGAAGAAATAGTGGTGCGCGCTGGATGGTTTTAATGGTGGTGGTATTGGTTTTTTCTTTTTTTTTTTTCTAAGATACAAAACAAAGCTTGGCTAAGTTAGACTAGATAAAGAGCGGCCGAGATTTGTCTAGGAGGGATAAATCTACGGCCGTGGTTTTTTCAACTAACCATTATAAATACTTTATTAATTAGTGTCCTATTAATTGCTCATGATGAATGATTAATTAATTTTTCATGATAAATGTTCATTTAATAAATCTAATAAATACATATAAGTTTATTAAAAACTATATATATATATATATATATATGTAAAGAATTTGGTGCTGGCGAGTTTCAAACTCAGGTAACTGGTATCATCACCCAATGACTTTACACTGTACTACAGTGACCCCGGTTAAAAATTATATTAATAAATTTTTTATGGTGGTAGTGAAATAAGCAGTGGGTGGTGGAAACAGTGGCGGATATTTGTGAGTGGTGGAGGTGGTAACATTACCGGTGGTAGAAAAAATAGTGGGTGTGGCTGGTTTTTACGTACGGTGGTGGATGTTAGTGAATAGTAATGGACAATAATAGTTTTGTTTCTTTACAAAATGGGCAACATTTTATTGTGATAGATGTAGTTGACTGTTTTTAGCACAACTGGTAAGGACAAAACATAAATATTTTGAGGAGGATACTAAATCATATACGACAATATTATCATGACCGCTGGATCACCCAAATGAGATCCCAGCTATTTATTGTACCCGATCAAATAAATCACGGTTTTTAGTATTAAAATAAAATTGATTACATTTCCAGATTACAAAACAAAGTTTGGACAAGTTAGGCGGTCAAATTTATACTTGCAGAACATAAATCTACCGCTATAAATGATCACGTTTAATTAAAATTTAATAATAAATGCTCAATTGATATTTCATAATAAATGTTTCTTTAATTAATCAAATGAATATATTTTTGTTCATGCATAATAAATTTATTTGATATTAACCATATCGAAGAAGCATTAATGGTGGTTGTGATGGTGGGCAGTAGTGGGGATAATGGTGGTGGGTATTGGTGAGACTGGTGGAGTGGTGACGCTAATGTGGTGGTGGAAGAAGTAGTGGTAGCAGGGTGAAAAAAGGGGTCCTAAGATATGTAAATTAAGCACTAATGGTGGTTGTGATGGTGGATCGGCGGTGGGGATAATGGTTGTGAGTATTGGTGAGAGACCGGGTGGAGTGGTGACGATAATGTGGTGGTGGAAGAAGAAGTAGTGGTTGTAGGGTGAGAAAATGTGTCCTAAGATGGGTAAATTTTTAGTCACCCTTGGTTAGTTTTTCTTCGTTTTGTTTTAATTTGATTTTAGTTTTCAAATTACTTTTTTTATTATTTTTCAAAATTAAAAAAAAATTTAAAGGCCGATTTTTCCAAAAATAGAAGATGTTGTGATTTTAAGATTTGCTAGGGTAGGGGCAAGAAGAAAAATGAAACATATAAAAAAGTTGACCAAACACAAGGCCACACACGAATTAAATCGGTTAGTTTCTCACATTTCTCTTTATTCCCCTTTTTTGTCATGGTTTCTGTTTCTGTCATTATTTCTCCCCTACTTCATGGGATTATGCAAGGCTACGCGTGAATTACTTGTAATCGATTCAGTTTCTCACATCTCTCTTTATTCCCATTTTTTGTCAAGATTTATGTTTTTGTCATTTCTCCTCAACTTCGTGTAATTATGCATGCTTGAGAAATAGTTCATGATAATAGGTAAAGAGACAAGAAAATAAATGGATCAAGAATTAAATATTATTATAAATTTTAGGAAAATGAATAAACACAAATCTATGTAAATTGGGAACCCAACAATTTATATTAAAGAGAAAAATTAAATTCTAATGCTAACAAATTTTGCAAGATTAATCTAATTGATTTTAAAGTAATTTTAAGTGTTTTTAGTTTTGTTACAAGTTTGGTGAATGACCTTTGATGATATTTTTTTGAAGTGGTGAATGCAGTAATGTTCTATTGCCCATAGGATTTTCTCTAACGATTAACTATGTTTGTCCCAAAAGGTTATTATGACTTAGATACACAATATTAAAAGATTCGAGGATAAGGATATGTTTATTAACCAACTCCTCAAAACATCTAGACCTGTATCGATCGGTTCGATTCTTCTCGGACAATTACGACATGTATGAATCGATGGATACATTTGAAACACATGCCTAATATAAATACAAGAGGAAGAGTTTATATTATTGTTTGTAAAGTAAAATTACTTCTACCCCAAACACAGAAATTTGTAGGATGAATTTGATGATAATCGATCCGTGACCTCGATCTTCAGTTGAATTATGGAGAAAAGGGGGGGGGGGGGGTACCTGCCAAAAAACCCTCCGATGCTAAAGTCAGTAATGGATTTTTCACAGGAGTTTTTGGTATGGAAGATTGCTTACCTTTTTGGTTGTCAAACCATCCATTTATAGGTTATCAATTTCCGTTTCAGATGCAGGCATGAATTGCAGTAAATGATCCTCGCATGACATTTATTCAACCGGCCCTTGCATGCCTCTTGTAATAATCGACCCCGCATGCCTCCCGCCATAATTCTCTCCGCATGTTGCATGGTTGCATGGCTCGGCATTCATCGCATGGCTCCCGAATATTCCGAAACTTCCATTATGGTTAAGGAATTACAATGGGGTGTGGATAACCAAAAGGTGTAAGAGAAGTGGGTGTAATCACCCAAGGGCTGCGGAACTAAGCTGCGTTGTGCCATACCGAATCGGGATTACGGATTTAAGTTGCATCGACATACACCGAATATTTTCACGCTGCCGATTAATCGCCTCCGATCTTCAATTAATCGCCGATTAATACACGCTTAATCGCCGATTGCCGCTGGGTTGGGCCGCCGGCGGATGTTAGTGACGTGGCACCGAGTGCTGACATGGCATCTGCCACGCCGTCTCACCCTGGCGACGTAGCGCACCCAGTCTTTGCCGACGTGGCTTTGTCCCATCATCGCCTGTCTTGACGTGGCACTGTTTTCTTCGACGTGTCACGTTGGTGACGTGGCACCTCCGATGACGTGTAAAGGGTGAAGTGGAACGCTTGTGTTGTAAAACTTTTTAGCCCATGGGCTTGTACATGGGGTGTTTGTTAGGCCTAGTTAGCCATACTTGGGTAAACAAGGGAAGCACCTTAGGCCCAATGAATCCTCCTTTGCTAGTAGTAGGAGCCTTGTAGGCCTAGGTTAGCCCATTTATTTGTGTAGAATATTAAGGGTACAAACATCGCCCCCTCTTAACCCATAACCTGTTATGGGTTAAGAAGTTCGGGTTTCCCTCCGAATTTGCATTTTTGTGGAGTGTCACATAACCCGCCTCCGAATCATGTCGTTCGGAGTGTTATGCAACCCGCCCCCAGGGATGTGTTGATTGCGCGGGAGTGTTATATGTTCCGCCCCCAAATGGTTGAGGTGACATATAACTCGCCCAAGTATGTTTTGTGTCATGCTTTGCTCAATGCTCGCGTAGTAGGTGCACCTCCTGCCGCACTTTGCTCGCGCATGGAATGAAAAGTTGAGTTTTTCTGCTATCTTGAATTTGCGCAGGGGGCCAGTTCTGCTATTCAAGATGTGCGCAGAGTTTGGGATGTGTACATTTTCACGTGCCTGGACAGATGAAAATGTTCGCCACATTGTTGTTGCTCCGTATGGTGGGGATAAAATTGAGATAGGGTAAAAATGCTCGAACTGTGCACTCACCCTATCTACGAGGTGTCAGAGACGCCGCTGACAGTAGACTTGAACTGTACTGTTTTGTCATTTAGGGCTGACTGTGGACTCGATCATCCGCAGCAGTTTATAATTAACACGAACAATATTGATAAAGTCTGGAATACCAAAATGATGTTGAATTAAAATTTCTAAATTGAAATAACAAGATAAATACCCTCTTGTTTCGACCACAAATTTGCCTCGTTAAAACCTTTGAGTGGAAAACCCGGTGGGACAAAACCATCAAAAAGGAAAAAGAGCAAAGACAAAGCATTATTTTAATCTACTTCTAATTATAAAACTTTTTCAAGTGGAACGAATTCCACGGCTTCCATGGCTTCGAATCCTCGGTTCCGCGAGATTCCTCAAGTAGTAGGATCCACGAGATCTTTGGTCTATCCACTATGTATGGGCCTTCCCGGTTCGCTCCGAGCTTTCTGATTCGGTTCCATTGTGGCTGCTCGGGTTTTCTTCAAGACATATTCCCCTGGTTTGAACGACCGTTCTCTGACCTTGCGATCATATCCCAGCTTGATTGCCTGCTGGTATTGGACCAACTGCTGTAAGGCTGTTTCTCTTTGTTCTTCCAGCAACTCTTTATCCAAAGCCAAGATATCTTTGTCATTTTTTCCAGACTTGACAAAGACGAGTCTTGGTAGTTTTGAGTTGTACCTCGGTGGGTATGTTTGCCTCGTCCCATACGCCAATGTAAATGGAGAAAATCCGGTGGATCTTTTCGGGGTTGTTCGATAGGACCATAAAACTCCAGGGAATTCTTCAGTCCATTTTCCCTTCGCCTTCTCCAGCCGTTTTTGAGGTTGTCCATAATAACTCGGTTGGTTGCTTCTGCCTGCCCGTTGCTTTGAGCATAGTAAGGAGACGAGAAATTGTGGTGAATATTCAGGCCCTTGCAAAAGTCTTTGATTACTCTGAATCGAATTTGCTTCCCATTGTTTGATATTATCGCGTCGGGATACCGAACTGCGGACGATATTCTCCCATATGAACCTTTTCACATCATGTCTGGTGACGTGGACCGGTGCCACTTTGCCCGACCCACTTGGTGAAATAATCGGTGGCGGCTAGTACGAATCTAACGCCTCCAGGAGCTTTGGGGAGCGGCCCGACGATGTCCAATCCCCACATAGAGAACGCCCAGGGACTAAAAACTGGATGTAATTCGTTGGCGGGCCTTTTCGGAATTGGAGCGTATTCTTGGCATGGCACACATTTCTGCGCATACTCTTTAGCGTCTTTCTGCATGTACGACCAGAAATACCCCTGGGTAAGTACCATGTGTGCGAGACTGCGCCCTCCAGAATGGCTGCCACAAATTCCCTCATGAGCCTCTGCCAGTATTATTTGTCATTCCTCGGCTGATAAGCATCGCAAGCATGGCTCCAAAGCTACAGGTTTGCGGTATAACAGCCCTTCGATCATTGAGTATCTCCATGAATTCTTTTTCACCTGTGCAGCCAGTTTCTCATCTTGAGGAGTTCGCGGTTGTCGCAGTCTTGGATGAATGGTTGACGCCAATCTGTAATGTTTTCAACATGACTGCCTGAATTATCTGTCACTGGACTGTCAACATCCATGTTGTTGTCGATGTTCTCAGTATCCCCCTGTGCTGATGTAGCTGCCCTCTCGCCCCCACTAGCGTGTTCGAGAGTCGGAACAAATTGGTTGTCGGAGATGCTAGGTAACTCTTGAAATCTACTACAACGAAACAGGTGGAATCGGTTTTTTTGCGGAAGAAAGATATGCCAAAGCGTCTCGCATGCTGTTTTCCAACCGCGGTCTCTGCCCAATGGAGAATTGGTCGAATTTATTTGCCGGCTCTCTCTCATATGATCCAAATACGAGTGTCATTCTCTCTTCCTTGGCTCTGTGGGTCCCAGAAACTGGTTAACCACTAGCATGGAATCAGTGACCAGTTTTACGTTCTTTGCATCTAGCTGTTTGACAGCTTTTAAACCGATTATTGCAGCTTCATATTCAGCTTCATTATTTGATGCTTGGAAACCTAGCTTTGGTTGCTTTCTCGATCCTCGAACCTTCGGGAGTAAGGATGACGCATCCAACTCCAAAGCACCACCAACATTTGATGACCCATCAAGAATCTGATCCATAATGGTTAAGGACCATCAATCTCCATTGCGGACTCGCCCCGGTCGATCGATTCTTTTGGCAAATGGGTTTGAACAATTCTCTTCTTCTCCAAAGAACCGTTTCTATATCGTCCACGGGAAAATCTGCTAGCAGCGCGGCCGGGCGTGTCCTTTTTGCAGCGGTTACAGTTTCGTACTTGATCTCATACGCCCTTTGAGAAAATTTGACCATATGGCTAGACGATTGGAATCATCGGCACGTTCCGGGATTCTCTTCAGCGGGTATTAGAATATACTACGATCTGCCTTCCTTGGAAATAAGGCTTGAGGCGACGAGATGCGTGAAAAAGTGCAAGCGCTATCTTTTCAATTTTCTTATACCGTGTTTCCGCCCCGTCAAGGATTTCTGTGACGAAGTAAATGTGTTTCTCATATGTGTCTGTAACAAACAAAGACTTTGCACTCTGGCGTTCTCCGTTGCGGCCCGGATATACTCGGACGGAGTTGTCCAGTTTTTGGACTCACCAAAGCGGGGAGTTGATAAATCGCTTGATCTCATCAAAAGCCTTTTCACACTCATCCGTCCAACCAAAATTCACCGCTTTTTCAAAACATCAAAAATGGCTTGAATCGATCCGACGATCGTGAAATGAAACAGTTTAAAGCTGCTAATCGCCCGCTAGTTTCGGACCTCCTTCTTCGTTCTTGGGGATGGCATTTCTTTGATGGCTCGATTTGCTCGGATTCGCCTCAATTCCTCTGTGCGTCATCAAGTATCCAAGGAACTTTCCGATGTGGCCAGAATGAACATTTTTCCGGATTGAGCTTCATACGATATTGCCTTAAGATATCAAACGTCTTCTGCAGATCAAGAAAATGCGATTCCTTTTTCTCGATTTTACTACCATATCATCGATATATACTTCCATCGACTTCCCAAATATATCCTTGAACATATGGTCTACCAAGTCTTTGGTAGGTTTCCCATGCGTTCTTTATCGAAACGGCATTACGGTATAACGGTAAGACTCCTCATCGATCCACGAACGCAGTATGCTCTTGATCGTCCTCGAACAAAGGTATTTGGTTACCCCCAGAAAACCCGTCCATGAATGATAGTCTCCCATATCCTGCTGATTTGCATCCACCAAATCTCTTATTCGTGGCGGTAGTAAACGGATCACTCGGACATGCTTTATTCAAATCGGTAAAATCGATACAAACACGAATTTTACCATTCTTCTTGAACGGGTACGACATTTGTGGACGGCGTGGATATTGCATTGGTCGAATAAAGCTCGCTTCCAGCTTTTCGACCTGCGATAACTCCATCTTTTTTGCTTTGCGCCATATTCGATTTTACGCCGAACAGGATGGAACTTCTCATCGATATTTAGCTTTGTGGCGGCTACATTCGGATCTATCCGAGCATTTGTGAAACTCCATGCGAAAACATCGGTGTTTGCCCTTAGCAATGTAATCAAACCATCACGTTCATGTGCGGGTAGTTCTGCCCCTACGAACGTTGTTTTGTGCTCCTCATCTCCAATCTGGACCTCGATCAGTTTCTCGACCGTTGGGGGTTCAGCTCCGTCCTCTCCCCTATATGATTCTGGAGGGAGAGGATTCTGTAATTGCTATTTATGTTCGACTCGCATGATCTGGTTTTCGCTAACTTCTGACTTCTTGTACTCATCCATTGCACTCTCGTGACACTTGTGGGCGTCCATCTGGTCGCCTCTCACTTTCACGACTCCTTCTTGGGTAATAAACTTCAAGCATTGATGATTAGATGATGTGACTGCACCGATCTCATGCAGCCAATCTCGTCCTACAATCGCATTGTAGGGTGCTCGGCAATCCAACAACAAGAAAGTGCCCAAGGCGGATTTGGTCAGACCTTTGTTATAGGTATCTTCACTTTTCCAATCGCCTTTGTAACTTCTCCCATTTGAAACCGATAATTGGATTTTCATCCTCCTCGATCAAGTCGTGTGGGAGATTCATAGAGGAGTAAGCTCTGAAAACAAGACGCTCAGGCTTCTGTATCAACTAGAATCCGGTGTACACGAAACATGCCAATCAGCGGTTATAACGATAGCATCATTGTGGGGAGCATATACACCTATCATATGCGCCTCGGAGAACTCGATCTTTGTGCATCCAAGTTCAGAGTTTACGCTCCATTACCGTGACAAAATCGATGTGATTTGTCAAGTACCATTCTTTCAACTGCTGAGCTTCCTCCTGGTTTCGTCTTCGATGCCCGCTGGTCATTGAATGGATCTGGCGTGGCGACGTTAATCACATGTGCGTTAATCACGTTGGTCGTGCCAAGCTGTCAAAGGGACCTTTTCCAAAGTCCTTTTTCGCGTCTTATTGCGACTTCAGCGTCGATCATTCGTTGAATCTCGATGCGCAAAAGCGCGGTTCTCGATTTTGTGACCATGGTCTTTATGGAACTTGCGGTATTTGCTCCTATCACGTTTATCTCGTGTTTCTGCTGCCAAAGGACGTGGGGGCTCAAATCCTTGTATATTTTTTAAATACAGCTACGTGATACTTATGCTCAGCGGGGTCAGCTTCATATCGTGAAATTTTTGATACCCAGTTTCCATGCGTTCACCTTGATTTTTCTCTCGAACATCCCCGTGATCATTATGTTGTCCGTTCGAACGGTTCTTGGATTTTCTCTCTTACCATCGTTTGGATGATTGGATGATTTGTGAACTTCTTCTCGAGCTTTAGAATCGTCCTCCACTTTCGCGTACTCTTCTACTCGATCATATAGTTCTTCCAAAGTTTTTGGTGGTCTCTTGACCAAAGAACCGTACACACCTCTCGATCATCTTTGGTAAGCTTGTTTGTATGCCGTAATGACAACTTGGTCGTTGGCTCCATCCACGTCCGCTAACTCTTGCTTGAAACGCCTAGTGAATCGTCTCGATGCTTTCCTCCTTAGAATTCCTAAAAGGGCAGGTGAATGGCATCCTTTAGGTCACGTTTGTTGTACTTATAGTTAGAGCAAAAATCATCGATCATCTTATGGTAAGTCCCGATCATTGTCTTTGGAAGCTGATTGAACCATGTTATAGCTCCTCATGTCGGGATTGCGGAAACATTTTACACATCAACTCGTCGATGTACTGCCACAAGGACATGGCAGTCTCATAGTGTAAAACGTGTTGATCGGATCATCGGTTTTTCATCGAATTCGGTAATTTTGGAACTAAAAAATTCATTGGCGGCCTGAATTCTCTGATATTCTGCTTGAAAGGAGCTCCTGCTGCTCGATGCAGCCTTTCCATCTTTTCTTCTCGGGATTATTTTTTCATTATCACTTTCTCGATCATCTTGGCAAGACGAGCTTCTGTTATCGCGTTTAGGTCGCCATCTGAGGAACTTCCTTCTGCTCATAATCCGAGGTCCTCTGGAATATAATTATCCGATCTCATTTTTTTTTCGGTGCACAGTAGTCTCTCTGCCATCCCTGCCTTGCTCCGAACGAGCATAGTAATCGTGCGAAAATTCACTTTCGTCGTATTGGTCTCGAGTTTCATTTCGTCATTCCCGAGGCGTTTTGAATGAGATGTAGTTAATTGCGCTCGGTTGAGTTGCAATTTGTCCGATCCCCCGCTCGCCCGGGTCGTTTGATAATTCTCCGGTGACCGGTAGATTCTGTCAGTCGATCAAGATTGATCACATCTGTTAGAATCTGCGATTTGTGGTTCAATCAGACTTCTAAGGCGTTGCCATCACAGATTAGACCCTACGATTATTCAAAACACCGGACCTAGGTAGAGGTTGGTTTTCACGTTCTAATCTCGGTAGAGCATTCTCCTTCTCTAGCTCGTCTAGCCGAGTTCGATAGTTGTTCTTCCTCTATCTTTGGGAGTCGCGGTGCGGCCATCACGCGAGATCCTTTCGATTGCGATTCCTCCTAGATGGGCTGCCGAACGCATACCCTTTGTTTCCACGAATACAGGTTTTCCCCATCAACGTCAATAACTTCATTATTGATCGCTTTGTTGTTTTCCTTTCTCAGATTCGGATGCGGAGCTCATCCGAAAAACGATATCGATTGCGTCCATGATCCAGTGATACGTTATGAGTATGATTTTGACCACCATCTGTTTCCGGCGGGTATAGCATGTGCGATTGAACTTCAATTTCGTTTCTCTCAATTTCGCGTCTCTGCTGCGGCGGTTGGGAATTCTTTGGTAGAATCGGACCTTCGTGCGGTCTGTCTAACTATTGCCATAACTCGATTTGGTAAAACGCGATTATCTTTTCTCGAAACCCTTAGTGGCGCCACTTTGTTTGTAAAGTAAAATTACTTCTACCCAAACACAGTAAATTTGTAGGATGAATTTCGATAATCGATCCGTGACCTCGATCTTGGTTGAATTATGGAGAAAAGGGGGTACTGCAAAAAACCCTCAATGCTAAAGTCGTAATGGATTTTTCACGGGGAGTTTTGGTATGGAAGATTGCTTACCTTTTTGGTTGTCAAACCATCCATTTATAGGTTATCAATTTCCGTTTGGATGCGAGCATGAATTGCGGTAAATGATCTGCATGGCATTTCCTCTTGGCCCTTGCATGCCTCTTGTAATGACCACCTCGCATGCCTCCCTGCCATAATTATCCTGCATGACTGCATGGTTGCATGGCTCTGGCATTCATCCCCTGCATGGCTCCCAGAATATTCCAGAAACTTCCATTATGGTTAAGGAATTACAATGGGGTGTGGATAACCAAAAGGTGTAAGAGAAGTGGGTGTAATCACCCAAGGGCTGCGGAACTAAGCTGCGTTGTGCCACACCGAATCGGGATTACGGATTTAAGTTGCATCGACGTACACCGAATATTTTCACGCTGCGATTAATTTCCGATTAATCGCCTCCGATCTTCAATTAATCGCCGATTAATACACGCTTAATTGCCGATTGCCGCTGGGTTGGGCCGCCGGCGGATGTTAGTGACGTGGCACCGAGTGCTGACATGGCATCTGCCACGTCGTCTCACCTGGCGGCGTGGCGCACGGTCGATGTGGCACTGCCACGTCATCTCGCCTGCCGGCGTGGCGATCGTCACGTCGTCTCCTGGCGACGTGGCGTTGTGAGAGCGCGTGATGTCTTGACGTGGCTCTGTCCCATCATCGCTTGTGTCTTTGACGTGGCACATGTTTCTTTTGCGGTGTCACGCTGGTGACGTGGCACCTCTGATGACGTGTCAAGGGTGAAGTGGAACGCTTGTGTTGTGAAACTTTTTAACCCATGGGCTTGTACATGGGGTGTTTGTTAGGCCTAGTTAGCCATACTTGGGTAAACAAGGGAAGCACCTTAGGCCCAATGAATCCTCCTTTGCTAGTAGTAGGAGCCTTGTAGGCCTAGGTTAGCCCATTTATTTGTGTAGAATATTAAGGGTACAAACAATTATTCAAGTTTTACGCATGAAAATAATCCAAAAATGGATTTAGAATTTTGGTACGTAGGTGTAGGGGAACCGTGTATAAATATTCTGGGTTCCAAAAGTTTGGTATAACTTTGTTTAATCAAACATTTTTGACTCAGTGTATTGCAATTCAATTTCTCATGGAATATTGATTGTACTTGTAAACCATGTCTAATTGAATTTTTCATTAACCACAACCAAAGTCATATGATTCTGAACTTCCACTAAATCACATGCCAATCTTCATGAGCCCTTATTTTTTCTTGAAAGGAAATCAATCATACTTATCCTTGATGAATACCAAGTGGGATAAAATTTCAATCTTGTTTGTGGTTTATAAATGGATCCATGAAGAATCCAATCGTAGAATCTTATCGATGTTAATGTGGATTTTTCATTTCTAATTGCACCTATGTGCACGTTGTATGTATATGATATAACTGCTTGATTGAGTTTATTTATGGGTGTACAAATTTTTCAAAGGGGAAGGATCCGTTGACATGGTTATAATGACATAATCCGTTGACATGGTTTTCATTTTTTTTACCAAACCCAACCGGCAATGAATTTAAAGCTAATATTTTGGTGACATGTTCGTCATATAAAACTCTACATTCCTACCAAAAATGAGAGTATTCGAAATCGAAACTTTACCATCCACAAATTTTAATTTCAACCGTTAATTTTTCGGGACGGTTGATATTCAAAATGGTAGATGGTGGTCTTATACATTTCGGAATGCTCTCATTTTTGGTGGGAGTGTAGAAACTTATAAGAAGAACATGTCATCAAAAGATTAGCTTCAAATTCATTATCGGTTGGGTTTGGTAGAAAAAATGACACTAAAATGTCAAGATTATGTCATTATAACCATGTCAACGGATCCTACCCCTTTTTTCAAATAAGGTATTCAAATCTCAATCACGAATTTTAGAATATCTAACGGCTATGAGACACTGTTAGAAATTGTAAAAAATCAGCCTGGTAATTGATCCATACTATGTTTGACTTTTTATAGGTGGTTAATAGGAAAAGTACAATTAAAAACTAGTAAAACAGTTTTAGAAATTCTAAGATGGGTGGGCATATAGGTGTAACCATCATGATTAGCCTCTTCCAAGCAATTGACAAATAGAGATAACACTATAGAAACTAGTTAAATTGCACGCGCGATGCGCCTGCCGCTTGAATTGACATATGCACGTTCTAGAATTTATACGATTCTGATAATTTGAGGGTTAATATCCATTTACACGGCAAAAATAAAATGTGAAGAAAAAGCAACCAAAGTATCCATAAAAGAGCAAGCTTAATTTACTTGTATTATTTTTACATTTAAATTGTAAGAAGAACTTAAAAAAAAAAAAAAAAAAAAAAAAAAAAAAAAAAGCTCTCCATATATAGCTTTATTGTCAAATTACCGGCTTCAATAGAGGATTACCTCATTCCTTAAAAAAAAAAAAAAAAAAAAAAAAAAAAAAAAATATGATTATTTGAAAAATAAATTTTGAGAATTAAATAAATGAATATAAGAATTTAGTTTTTTTCCTTCCTCATTCTAGTTGCACGTGTGACATGGAGCTGTTTTCACCTGGACACGTATTTCTGGTTACCAAAGGTGTCTTCTCCCGTTCCTTTTTTTTTTCCTCTTTCCATCTTCTCTTTTTGTTTCTCTCTCTAGAAAATATGTAGAACAACTAACAGCATCAAATTAGTGGAACACATTTGTGTAACTCGATCAATCGATCGTAGTGTTTGAAGATTAAGACAAAAATGATACAGCAACTGGGTTAATGAATATGGGTGTAACTTACTAATCTGCTTGAGGAGATGAAGGCTTTGAAAAGATTTCAAGATCAGTTTGCGTTGTTTTGTTTTACCTGCTTTCACTCACACGAACACCGTCACCACTAATTGGGTACCCAACTCAGTGAAAAACATGAATGGCCTGTAGCGAATTGAAGTAATCGATTGCTATGAATCAATTTATTGGTTTACAGAAAGAATTTAAATTTTCATTTTTTCGATTTTTAAATAAGTTGAACTTGAGGTTGATCAAATTTGTTGAAATTTGAATTTGCTTAAAAAAAAAATGTTGAAATCTGCAAAATGGGTTAATTTAAATGTTGGTAAGATTAGGACGTTTAAGAGGATTCAATATGAAGTCTTAATGATTATTCTCAACTTCTCATTATTTTCAAATTTACACGGTTACGGTGGTGGTGGTGCTATGGCGGTGAAGGATTCAGCGATGAGTTGAAAAATTGAATTTTTAATTTTAGTTTTAATGAAAGTTAGCGGAAGTGTTAATTACGGTGGTGGTGCAGGTTACAGCGTTGGTGATGATGGCGCTGGTTATAATCTGTTGACGGTGGAGGTGTTCAGGGAAAAAGAGGAGAGCGATGAAGTAAACGAAGATCCAAATCAAGTGTTTTTCAATTAGATTATCTAAGTTACAGTGTTACCCTTTGTTGGATTGCTGTGATACGAAAAAGAAAGCGAGGGTAGTTTAGTAACTAAGGGGGGCCACGGTTGAAAAGTCCCCCTTTTCTTTATTATAGTAAGATTAAATGGTGAAATGAACTGTCACCATATCAATTTATTCAAAGAAAAAGAAAAATGAAACTTATGAGCTTCCATGACGTTTACACACTTACTAGAGTAAAACTTACGGATGAATGAATGTCCAAACTCATGAATGTGAATTTTGATGGCGCATGCGTTTTTCTAAAATCAATTTTTTTCTTTTTGAACGTTTTTCTGGAAACGTTTAATGTCTTGATGGAATCAATAATTTTTTCTTTTTTGGTGATCCACAACACAAACAAAGATGTAAGAATCTCAAAAAATGAAACGTTTTTATTATACCAAAAACAAATCTCCTCCTCTTTTAATTCCAATTTTTTCGATTGATTTGGATCCTCTCCTCATTATCCTCCCACGATTAAGAGAGTTGTTCACACATAAATAAGTTAAAACCGTCCATGCTCTAAGGTCTGCATGCAACGAAACAGCTGCTAAGAGCATCCACAGTCATCGACCAAAACTAAAATTTTGGTCGAAAACAGAGACACTATCGAGTGGAGTATCGAGTAAATCCTAGACTAAAACTAAAAACCAAACCAAATTTGGTCTTTGGTTTAGTTATAGTCTGGCGTAATCTACGTCTACGCCTGATTGGGGCGTAACTTTGAGTTACGCCCCATAACAAAAAAAAAAAAAAAAAAAATTTGGGCGTAGTTTGAAACTACGCTTGATGGAGCGAGAGAACTTGATTGCGCCTGATGATGATGGGGCGTAACTTTGAGTTACGCCCCATAACAAAAAAAAAAAAAAAAAAAATGGGGCGTAGTATGGATTTTAGTCTGCACTGTAGTGTCACAGGACAGAGTAAACCAAATTTTTTGAGTTTTTTTTGCTCTTTGCTCTTTGGTTATGGTCGCACCACTGCAGTTGCTCTAAAAGAATAAGAGTAGAATACCACCACAGCAGCTGACAGAATGGTAAGGAACCAGACCTACAACCAGTGACAGTAAAATACATATTGATAATTATAATTAGATGTACACGGAATTTCATATTGATACATTTATAAGTAAAAATACACCTTTTTTTAAGTTTATAGTATTAAAAAAGAAAACTTATATTCGTGGCGAGGAAGATACATAACCAGATAACCTTCAAGAACTATTTGATTTGGCTGCTCCAAAATTTGTTCTCCCACATCTCCACCTTTCTAACAGATTGTTCTTTTTTTGAACGTAGAGAACGAAACGATGGAGGATCAAATGGAGGAGGCATAATGCATGGACCACTATCACTAGGATATTTCACCATGGATGCCATCATGAAATTTTTCTCAACTCCATTTGCTGGGCAAGCCATGGTCTCAGAACAAAGTTCTACTGAGTTTGGGGGTATTGTAGGTCTATATGTCAACAGTTTGGCATATTCGTTTAATAGATGAAACATATAGTCATAAACAAAATCCATCGTTAGATTTTTGTGGATGAAATCACTGGAAGCCTTTCCAATGTCCTGAACCTGTTAAATTTACAGAGATTACTTAGGAGCTACAAATTTGACAACAGTTTTAACAAACCAATAAGAAATCTGTATGTTTTAGTTGCTAAGTACTCTCATATATATTGCAGAGAGGGGTGTGTAAAGGAGAGAGAGACAGAGATTGTCACCTTCTGTTTGTGTCTGTTACCCCAATCAACAGCAAACTTAATGGATCTGCACTTGTCATCGACCTTAACCGGCCAGTAGTGTTTCATAGGTTCTAAGCTTCTTGTGAAGAAATCATAGTACAGGGGCTTAACCAGCAATGTAAGAGAATCACAAGCTAAAATATACTTTTCGCTGACTGACCAAGCTGATCCCTCAATATAGATCTTGTATCTATGAAAAACATTAGCAGGAAACCTTATTTCCCTGATACAATCTAAAATTGAACTGAAAATGAATGAAGTTCAAGATAGTACTTTGTATGACCTGTGAGTGCATTGGTCTGCTAAATTGGATTGTTGGAACCCTTTTTGAATCTCATGCCGCCAATCCTGTGGATGCAGTGGTTAGCTGCTACAGCATTTTACAATCATACGCTGTTATTCGTAAACTCTAACTTTAGTTCGAATCTTTCCTTTTTATCTGCTACAGCATTTTACAACCATACTGCTACAGCATTTTACAATCTTTCGTTAAGTCCTAAAAGAGTAGTGGTAAGCCAATCAAAAGATAGAGGAGCCAAATAATACAATTCAAGCTTTTGAAATGCACTTTTTACTAGTTAGTTGGCATTTATAGTTACGATGTTTCCTGTTGCACTGAAGTTCAATATTTTCTGTAAATTTCATGCAAGTTTTTTGTACATAGTCATTACCTGGGCATAGAGCCGAGCACCCCAATCCTGTTTGTCAGAGACATTGCATTTGAGAAGGTCTTTCCTGGTTTCAGCTACTTCAGGGTTCCCTTTCCAGTATGCATAAGGTTCCCTTTCTATCCATTTCTTCTTCCTATTTCCCTCTTTCAGCTCCTCCAATAGAGTGTCCCATGGTTTTATATTAATTTCAGGCCTGTAGAATATAGACGCACAATTTTATATACCAAAAAGAAATTGTGTAAATATATAGAGATACAAGTTTTTCTTTTTTCATATTATGAAGTATGATGGATGATGATGTTTTTAGCAATATCTATATCTATAACCCATCGATTAATGCATTCATGTTGACAAACTCGAAAGCATACATCTCATGATATCTTTAAGCGTGACACATTCATGAGAAGAACCAACAAACCAGTGTGCTTCTAAAAACTAGAGCACCTTCTAAAGCTCCAACCCAATATAATTCAAATGTTAAGCACTCTGAAGATCTAAAAAGATGCTACTTGATTCCAAATAAACATTCTTAAGAATTGCCATGAAACATCCTTTGATATCACAACCTTTATCTTGGTCTTCGTTTGAACCTCAGTTATACGAGCATTAATTTGAAATGGAACTTCTCAAATACCTTTTCAGATATAGCTAAAGGATTCAAAGTAGAGCAAGGGGAAGGAGAAAAGGTTAACAGCAATTACCAACCCCAAAAGGACCAATCTGGAAAGACGATGTCCAAAGTTGAGTCGTCTGCACAATAACGAAACACCGGTGGAGGAGCAGTGGCGTTAGGTTGCTTATACTCTCTAGAGCTGACAACTGGCCAGTCAACACAGTCAAACATCAAATCCAAGTCTGGCAACTTCCCTGGATACCTCTTCAGTAGCTGTAGAATTCCCCATAAAGTAAATGTATCTCTTGTTTGAAAAGCCTTCTCATACATCTCCAGATAAGCATTACCGTTAACAATAACTAATCTGAAGTTTGCTGTCCTCTTTGCACGCATTACCATCTCTTTCGTAATCCCAGTATTTCTCCATGGCCAAAGATCTTCATGGATCCAGCGGAAATAATCAGGGCATGTTTTTGTTGAGGGTAATGAATTTTCGACTGTGTTGGTTGACGAAATTAATGTTCCTGGATAACTTATAGGACAGGTATTGGTCAGGTTTCCATTCGAGCAGTTAAGTGGAATCTCTAATCTCTTTGGGGATTCTTTCCCTTGAATTAGACTCTTGGTGTTTTTCGAGGTCGTGCTAAAATTATTTCTGAGTATAGGCTGCAAAAGATAACATGCAACACCAAAGACATGCATAAGTTACTTGATAAACCAAGCACCAAAATGAAAACAATACAAAAAATCTACCACATTTTGAAACGAAATTAACCAAAATCGAAGCAGATGTAAGTTTTTGATAAACCTAAGAACTGATCTACGCTTGATGTTCTATCAGTAGATTTGATGTCTCAATTGTCCTTGATTAGTCAATTCAAATAAAAATTGATTGTATCAGTCTAGCCCACCTGAAATGTAATTTCTGGCTCCAATATCTCAGTAAGTCTTACATAGCGACTCTAAAAGTAAAAGTAAACATTGGGAAAGTGTATTTGAGGGGGAAACGAATAATCATCCATTATCGAAGCTACATTGTCAGTTAGATGTTAATGTAATAACAACAATTAACCAGAATTAAAAAAAGATTAGCATGCAAGCTAGGGTTAAGAGAAAAAAAAGACTTACAGAATCAATGTGGCGAGAATAAATGTAACCAACAAAGAAGAGAATGAAGATGAATACAAGTGTTGAAGTAATTTTTCTTCCTGTAGGCGTTTTCATGTTTCTATTCTTTAATGGCAGAGTTAACATTTCTGAAAAGCTGTTAGAATCTTCAGATCTGTTCTTCTTTTCTTTGCATTGATGAGGAGGGCAAAATCACGAGACAGGTGGAGGAGAAGGAGTAGGATATTTTTGTGGGAAATTTGACTCTTCCCCATTTCTCTTTACAGGTGTTAGTTTTTCTGTCGGTAACGACAGTATGAAATGAGAAAACGAGTAACACCCACTAAGCCCTAAGTTTAAAAGTCACTCCAGTCACGTGTGTGAGGCTTGTAAAACTTATTGTTTAAAAGCCAAAACTACCCTTCCCATTTCGTATTAGGAATCCCAGTAGTGATGATGGGGGGAGAGAGAGAGTGTGTGAGTGAGGAAGTCCTAAATGGTTTTTTATTTGGGTCGGATCTATTAACAAAGGATTTTGATAAAGACATTTAACAAAACATAATTACCATTTGATTTAATTTATCTAGCCGCTAACATTTTTGATGACATGGCACATAGTTTGGTTTTAGGATGTGTTTAGTAACATTTTTGATGACATGGCACATAGTTTGGTTTTAGGATGTGTTTAGTTTAATCGCACAAAAAGAAAATCTAACCGAGAATATGCGAAAGACTAGGATAACAGAGAATTTCCAGGAAAATGTGTGTACATTCGTTGATTTGATGATCAAACTTGGAGAATATGACTTGTCCATTATTTAGAACTTTGTTATTGATTAACTCCTGTGATATTAATCACTGGGATCGATTATATTTTATAATAAATAGGGGTGAATTTTTTTTAAGCTTCAATCAAACCTAGGGTGTGAAAAAATAGTTTTAAAGTAGTCGAATAGTTTGATAATGAAACGGGATGAATGACGGAGCAAAATCAGTCATGTTGATTGATATATTGAAGGGGGTTAATAGTGTTGGTGAAAGCTATGGCAGTGAGGGTTGGTGGTTTTTCTTGTTTGGATTTGGTAGCAATGATGTTGGTGGTTTCCGAGAGTAGGAATTATGGTTTGCATCCGTTGTTGTTTTTAAGAATAAGGACGGAGGCTTATGACTAGTACTTCAACTGTCTCTTCATTTCCAAAGAGGAGTCGACAATAGCAGAGGAGAAGCAACTTGTTGATATTCAGTATATTCATTTTTAATTTACATTCTTAAAGGTAGTTGCGACCAAACACAAACCAAAATGAATTAGAGCAAGTCTTATGGTGGAAGAGTTCAGAATATCACAAAACGTTATTAAGATTAGCGCTTTTTTCTCAGCCATTAAATTTTCAATGGCTCGTTTTAAATCTACGGATAAAAAAAAGCGTTATTCTGAATAGCGTTTTGTGCTATTCTGATTAGCGTTGAGCGCTATTTTGATTGGCGTTTTCCGTCTTCTAGTGCGCTATTTTGAATAGCGTTTTACGCCAATCTGATTAGAGCTACCATGGATTCCACGGACTATCCCACGAGATCATGGAACACTGCTTGGATTTTCTGTGGAAAACCCCAACTTGGAAGCCATTAGACTTGACATTCCATGGTTTTCCACACTTGTAATGGCTTGGATTCCACCATAAGACTTGCTCTTAATGTGTCATATCATCAAATATTTGAGCCGTCAGATATTAAAGATCATATAGTCATTAAAGTTTTGTCAAAAGGTTTTGTTCCTCGAACCCGGCCCTTTTTATTTTTCTTCTTTTCTTCTTTTTGGTTGACAATCCACATCATAAGAATAAGGCTAAATCCTATAGGCTAGATTGATCTGCTAGATTAGTAAAAAAGTGTTGCAGTTCAAAAAAAGTGTTGTCTATTTGTTAACACTAGTTCTCTCTCCTAGCATTTGCTTGTAGCAGTGAGATAATAGCGTTGAATGGTTCAGCGCTACAAAAGTTACCTTTTTGCTGAATGGTTCAGCGCAGATTGATTTATTTTTTGATCTGACGATTGAGATTGGTTCCGCTGAACCAAACTTTGTTAGGCGATAGTCCGAGGCTGATGGATTTTGCTAATCTAGCTGCTAGATTAGCACTCCCATAGCACTTAGGAGGTAGTCCTAGCTGACGTGGACTGCTGAGCTTTAAAAATGATGGTGAACAGAATGAGCCGATGAAAATTCGAGAATAAGTATAAGTTTATAGATATATTATGTTGTTTTTGTGTGAATATATATTTTTATTTAAGCTTTTCGATTGATTTGTGATATAATTCACATAAGTTTTTTTTTTTCCTAGTCATAGAGGGACGTATAAATTAAAGTCACATTATTCCCTGTCTGTTACGGACGAGAGAAATAAGATGGTAACTAAGAACGCTATTATCGAATCCCTGCAATACATAAAGATTAAGTATTGCAATTGTTCTCAGAAGTTTACTTCTTTTTTAGCCAGTTATGAACAAAAAGAGTAAAGAGCTAACATAAGAGAAATCATGAGGTCACTTTCTAATCACACATCTACAATAAAAAAAAAAAAAAAAAAAAAAAAACGATCTCATGAAAATAAGCAACACACAAAGAATAATCAATAAAGATCAAGTATCGTAAACATCATCAGAATAAAATTTAACTAAATAAACTTCAATAATTGATAGATGATAAATATGAAGTAGTAATGTACGAAAAAGATTAATAAACTACTTCAAAATAATAGTTTTTCCTTCTTAAAACAAATAAGAATAAGTCCTTAGAAGGAGTTACCTGGAAGCAAAAAAATTTGAGAAATTTTCCATCATCTCAAAAGAAAGAAAGATTGTTAACGGCATCATAACATAGGGTTCATGATGTTTAGCTTTGAGGGCTCTAATCAATAGTTCATATTTCTTGACACTAGCCTAATATCAAACTTGATTTGGAAAGTAGTTGAGACCGAATCCACCCTTCAAGCGATCCAGTTACAGTCACGCTCCTTACGTCTCTTGAACCTCGCAAGGTTCTACGCACTTGATTCCCTTAGCTGGCGTCCTTTACAGCCTAAGATTTGCTTCAGCAAGTGAAGACTTTTGATACCAATTTGCCTCTAACAGATAAGCCTATTTGATTTCTGTTTAGATCAAAGATCAAGGTGTAGAAATCTGTTTGCAATAGACAAAGCTAGCAAACCTCACAAATCCGGAACTTACGACTCCCGAATAGCAGCCTAGATTCTTAACCACCTCTCAAAAACAATCTTCAAAAGATCAACTAAGATCAGTCTTTATATATCTATCTTGAGGAATCACAAAATCTGAGACGATGAGAACTTTGCGATGACTATCTATCTTGCCTGAAAAGGATTATGAAAACCTCGAAAACAGAAAAGCAAGATCAAGATTCACCAATTATCAAGATAAAGACAGTCGGACTTGGCTTCACGAATCCTCAAAGCTAAGTCTTTTAGTCGTAAACCAACAACGTTTCACAGAGGAAACCTAGGTCAATAAAGGACGACTCTAGAATCAACTAGGACACAAAGTGGCAGGGATTGATTTTTCCAGTTGACAGAGATGATCTATTTATAGTTTTCAAAGACCATGGTTAACTTAGAATTCAAGCTAAGATAACTTGAAAATCAGGCAAACAATTTAGGTCTTCAAAATACAATTGAAAACTATACATATAGGTTGGGTACGAAATCGTGTATAATGACTGCTCGGTTGGGCAAGTTATCCAAAGAACTGAAAGGTACATTTGATGTTCATTTAAACAACTAAAAAATTAATCATGATACAAACAAATAAGTTTTTAAGTAATCAATGAACTCTTGGAAGTGTTTAAGAGAGTTCTAGCAATGCTAAACATATTAAAATAATAAGTCTTTAAGCATCTGCTAAACATATTAAAATAATAAGTCTTTAAGCATCTGCTAAACAATGTCGAGACAGTTGGTACAACGGTTTGCCAACCATAGGGCTTGTTTACGAGTCAGGGTGTTACGGTTTGTGAACCGAGTTCGCCAACCCTACTAGACTATCGAACTCAGTTGACCACCGTTCGTGAATGCTAGCCTATTTATCCAACTTGTAAAATTCAGTTCACCACGGTTCGCCAATCGGGTTCGTGAACTGTTCCCAAGTAAACTTGCAGTTTGCGAACTGGTTTGCCAACCTTCCTGTATTTTTGTATCTCATATATCTATGGTTTGCGAACTGGTTCGCCAACCAACCATGTGTAGAAATTTCAGTAAGTTCATATTTCTCTCTTATGATGTTTGAAACCTTCCCAAGTGATATAATCATTTGCATGGGCTGAAAAAGCTAGGGTATAACAACCACACCAAATAATTCGTTCTAATCTGCATGCGGACTAACTCCAATATAATTCCGAGAGCACCGGCTTATAAAGTGAGCTCAATCAAGAAATATACCAATATCTCAATTTCTCAATACGATCTGCAATCGAGCAGGATAAAAAATGTGAGCCCGATTGATATGAGAAATAACTTGGACGTACCAAATACCAATGCCCGAGTGTCGATCAATTTATATCAACAACCAAAGGTCGGATTTACCAATTGATTGAACTACGCACGACTGTGATATTTCAATTATATAAACAAATATAATGCGAGAAAAGAAATAACATAGACACCGAGAAGTTTTGTTAACGAGGAAACCGCAAATGCGAGAAAACACTCGGGACCTAGTCCATATTTGAACGCCACACCTGTATTAAGCCGCTACAAACACTAGCATACTACAAGTTAACCGGATTGGAATGTATTTGAGCCCTAACCAAGTCTCACACCGATTAAGTTACAGTCACAATCTTACGTCTCTGAATCCCATCAGGACTCTATGCACTTGATTCCCTTAGCTGATCCCACCCACAACTAAGAGTTGCTACGACCCAAAGTCGAAGACTTATAAACAAATATGTCTCCCACAGATAAGTCTATTCTGATAGATAAATCTGTCTCCCACGGAAGTACCTATGAATTTTTTGTTCCGTCTTTTGATAAATCAAGGTGAACAGAAACCAATTGATAATTCGATCCTATATTTCCGAAGAACAGCCTAGAAATATCAATCACCTCACAATAACTTAACTATATGGTAGTAGAAAAAGTTATTATTGAATCACAAAGAATGAGACGAGGGGCTTTGTGATTACTTTTTATATCTTACCCATCGGAGATAAATCTCAAGTTAATCTTAGAGAAGATAGTACTCAATATGATAGCACAAGTAAGATCAGCTCACGCAATTACAGAGAAAATATTTGGGTCTGGCTTCACGAATCCCAAATGAAGTCTTCAAGTCGTTAACCTATAATGGTTTTGGAAAAACCTAGGTTAAAGGAGAATCGACTCTAGTCACAACTAGGACACAGGAAAGTGTCGGGATTAGGTTTTCCAGTTGCTAGAGTTCTCCCTTATATAGTCTTTCAAATTAGGGTTTGCTTTCAATCAAATCTAAGATAATTTGGTAACAAAGCATTAAATATTCACCGTTATATGAAAACCTGAATTAAGATTCAAGCTAACTCTGCTTAAAACCAAAGCAATATCTCTCCACCAGTAGATGGTCTTAGCTTGTTACACACAAATGAAATATACTTTCAATTAGATATGAGTAACCGTACCTAAACGTGTATATTGAGTTGGCTCAATAATAGTTAACCGAAGTTATCCATATGAACACTTTTGTCTTAACCACATTCATCTAACACATCTAGATCAACTATGATGATCAATCAACCGTGAAATATAATCAAATGAATCAATTATGTTTCAAATATAGTTGTTCAATTGTTCACAATTTCACTGAAATATATATGAACCAATTGAATCAAAATCGGACTGATTCATGAGATTCAATTCATGAACATTAAGCCACGGTTTGCAAAGATTGCATTCCTTAATTCATAAATGTATTTTTTCATGAGTATGAAAACATATACTTAAATGATTATAGAACTTTAACCACCAAGTTTGCAAACGGGTATGCAAACTATAACTTTCGGACTTTGGTCTTTTCCAGCAGTTTGCAAACAGGTATGCATACTGCTGTCCAGGATCTTAACTTCTTTGGTATGCAAACTTGGTTCTCGAACTTTACTTGATTAAAACCATTGTGCAACCTGGTATGCAAAAAGGTTTCGGACCTGAATCATACCACAACATTTTGCATACTGGTATGCATACTTTGTTGTATCCAGAGACAAAGTTAATTGTTCTAAACTCCCATTTCAATCATTGAAACATTCTTAGAAGACGACAATATTTGTCTCACACAAACTATTAGCTTATAAGTAATTTTCACGTGATCGAATGATCAATTAATACAAAACTTTCAGTCGACATCAAATGATTGTCACACGCGAATCATGTAATATGTTTCAAGGCAATTTTCACATGATCATCTTTTGACTTATTATTTAGTTTCCAACAAATAAATTGTTTCCAACTAAACACGTGAAGCATACGATGAATGTAGCTAAAGCAAAAAGCTTCCAACACATATTTCGAGAAATTGATAACAGAGTTAAACTCAACTCGAAATATCAAATGTGTATAATATAAAAGTGTATATAGCTATACGACTTAGTCTCATTAGGAGATAGAATAGAATAGACTTCGAGTGATAGATAAGTTTTAGTTCCACATACCTTTTGTTGATGAAGTTCCTCCAAGCTCTCCTCGGTAGATCTTCGTCTTTAATCGATGAACGTCGTGAAGTCTAAAGCTCAATTACACATTATATCATAATCCAGAGACATAGCTATAAGTAGACTATAAATCAAGACTTATACTTTTGATCATCTAAACTTGACAAACAAGCTTGAGATAGCAACGCTTGCGAGTTCGAATAGAGCAATGCTCTAACATGGGCAATTTTCAAATGATCTACAAATTAATTCATATAACTAATATATTGTTAAGGAACTTTGAACATCTAATCGTTAAGATTTTTCACAAGACAAGCTTGACTCGAAATTTTTATTTGTAATTCCACTATAAGTCATATGTCATAGTCTCATTAGATAGAACGATGGTATAATGAGTAAAATAGAATGGTTCGAGTCTTCACATACCGATACATAAGTTCTCCAAATGTCTTAGTAGATCTTCGGTCTTCAAGGGTGATCTACGATATACAACTACAATTCTAACCTATCCGAGACTTGACTTAGTAGACTAGAAATCAAGATTTAGTTTTGGTCACCTAACATTGACAACAAGCTTGAGATAGCAAAACTTGTGGGTTCAACCGAGCAATGCTATAACACTTGGTTCCCTTGCTGATGTCTACCTTAATATTGGCCCCAACTGATAACATGATTGTGCTTTAGGCTTTGTTAGTTGAATTTGATCAGAACAACCTTCATTTAATAAAATGTATTTTATTGAACGATTAGCCTTCGTATTCACTGACACTATTAATGTAGCTTTGCTTGTTTGTCCTTTTGCTATGTACATACTGGTTATAAAGGCTTAATTAAACCATCTAGCCTAGTTGAATGATTTAACTTTCCGTTCTAAAGATAATTTTTAAAACATTCATATTTTTGTTCTTCTAATGTACACATAGTATTGTGTACATAGTTATACACATGTAGATTGTTAATGTATGTATAGTTGTACACATATTGATTGTTAATATGTACATAGTTGTACACACGCTGATTATTAATGGTAGAGAACTGTATTATACCATAATGCACTGTTGACATCAACCTTTTCTAGTTTTATGTATTTAATTTAGGGACTCATAAACTCAAATGATAGAGCGCCCAAACCTATCACAGTGTTTGTGGAGGTTGATGGTTCAAATCTATCCGAGTTTCCATGTTGTATTTATCCAATATGGATAGATTTTTGTAGATGTGTACATAGTTGTACACCATTGTCCCATATCATGAATATATTGCTTGTTTTATGGGTATGAATGTTGTATTTTCTGGATTTTGTAGATGTGTACATAGGTGTACATCATTGTCTGTCTTATTGATATATTATACATTTTGTGGGTATAGATGTTGGATTCTGTAGATTTTTGTAGATGTATATGTCTCTACACCATTGTCCCGTCTCATGAATATATTTCATGTTCTGTGAGAATGAATGTTGGAGATGTGTACATAATTGTAGACCAGTGTAAATAAAAAAAACGAAAATTATATAGTCATATGGTATTCTTTTTGTAGATTTTGGAAAGAGCTTTAGAATATATAAAGTTTGCGAATTTTGGACAAGTTGTTTGAATGATAAAAAAAATTTAATTATTTTTATGTTATTTAAAATCGCTAACATCATCTTGAGTCATTTTGGACTAAACTATAAATATTTGAACTAAATTGTGAATTAGGAAGGTTATTTGTGTACTTTTCATATTTGTGTTTCCTCCCCTTCTAAAGATCGATAATTTGCGTTTCCTCCCTAAACATATTTAAGTTAGTGTTTCCTCCTATCTCCAAGTATTCTGTCCAATTACCAGTTAGCTGACTCAGCAGGACCGTTTATGTAGCAAATATATACATGTGTCAAACACGTTTCCAAAAATACCCTTATCTTCTTTGGTTAGTTAAACCAAAATTCATCTGGCCTAAATTAGTAGAACCCATCGATTCCTTATTCAAATTATTTACCATCAAGCATCAACTAGAAATGAACAATAGAATCAAACATATCCAGTTCCCTTTTTTTTTTTGGCAAAGAAAACTTAATTTTCATTAATATAAGAGTTTGACAAAGTAGTTACATGCCCAAATTGGCTATAATCTTAAGGACCATACCTATTGTTCACATTGTTGGTATTCAAAGAATCCATATTGTCCAACGTTTTGCTCGAACTCCCTTTCTCGTAAACTAAATTCTTGAAAAATCCCCTTTTTGCGCCATCCTTTGCAGCATTTCTGGCCACGCCTTCCTTCCATCCTCCTCTGACAGATTATTGGTATCCCTTTCCCTCACGAGAAAGTGATGACATTTTTGAGACCTTCATAATCCGACTCTTCCATACCTTCCCTGCTGAAACCATTATTACTAACCCTGTCTTCTATTCTATTATAGTTAGTACAGTCTTCATTTCCTTGAGAGAAACCAGAAGCAGAACTAGTTTTATCTCTAGGCCTGTCCATTCTATCTATTGTTTCAAGCCAGTTCTTCATATTTTCTCTTCTTTATCGACCAGGGCCAATCTTCCCCAAAAAGCAACCTAAGTCTAAACATTCCCAAAAGAACAACATTCACTTCTAGAGTGTTACAAACATTTACTTCAAATGATTTAAATTTTTTATAGCTAATCATGAAATTCTTATCTAACATATACTTCTTCGAGATCCACCTTTCCTTCCAACTCGGTAGAGTCACCAGAGGACTCTTTCACCTGCCAAGACACTGCGACATGTTTACATTTTATCATGGACAACCACTGCATCACAGTTATCAAGGTCTTCTTCATATCTTTGCCATCTACTCCTTTAGGTGCCTTTGATGCACCTTGCTCCTGCAAATCTTCATGCGTGATCTGTTGCAAACATCATTAAGTAATCATTAGTGTCATTCTTGTTGTGGAACACAGACAAATACGCTTTTCCTGATTTTGTTTCTTCAACCCCTGTCTTCTTAGTAGTCTCCAACTTCCTCATCGCCAAGTTGTGAGTCATTATTTGAAAAGTTGTGTACTTGTAGTTTGGTTTGCTTCCATTGAACACAGTTTCACACCTGGTTTTCCACACAAACCACATAATAATAGCACAAATGTTCTCCCAGCTAACATCATCATGATTGAATTTTTTGTTATTTTGAAACCAGGTTCTGATCCAATTATGCAGGTTATTACTCTTAGTTCGCAGATTCTTAGTTTTGTAAGGCAGATGGTTCCACACATTTTTAACAAAACGATAGTTCATAAGTAAGTGATCTAAATTTTCAACAGACTCATTACAAAGTAAGCAAGTAGTGTTTATTTCAGGAAGAATTTTAGAAATTCTTTCCCCCACAGGGAGAATATCATGCAAACACTTCCACAAAAAAACTTTAATTCTAGGCATCAATTTCATGTTCCACATACTTTTCCAAGTACTAGACCTAACACCATTGGTGTTGGAAGATTGATTAGAGACCTCACTAAGTTTTATATACAGAGATTTAACTGAGAATTCACCATCAGCCGTCAGACTCCACCTGAGTCTATCCTTTTTGTTCACATTAATTTTGATCTGTAATATTTTATGTATCGTTTCATCATCAAAACACAAATTGAGTTTGTTTAAATCCCAGTCAGTTAGCTCTTCATTGAAGAGATCACAAACTTTAACAAAACTTTGAGCTCCAAATGTTTGTAAAGTTTTAACAATATCTACATCACCTGGGATCCACTTATGGATTAGGATGTCAATATCCTTCCCATTGTTAACCTCCCAGTAGCTATACTGCCTCAAATGTTGAAAACTTTTCGCTATCCCTTTCCATAGCCAAGAAGCAGTCACTTTAATTTTAAAATTCCTATCAAGAATATCACCATTTGGAAGATACTTAAGTTTAAAAATGGTAGCCCACAGAGACTCATGATAAGACATCAAACGCCACCCTAATCTAGTTATCATGGCCTCATTCATTATTTTAATATTTCTGAACCCTAATCCCCCTTCTAATTTAGTTTTACAAACAGGATCCCAACCTTTTAAATACACACCTTTCGATTTTCCTTCTCTTTTACCCCAGAAAAAGTCACGTTGAAGAGCTGAATTTTTTTTAAGAGTATATTTTGGAATTCTAAAGCAATTCATTTGGTAATTGGGAATTGTTTCAATCACAGTTTTGGCCAAGACTCCTCTACCAGCACCCGACAGATTTATACATTTCCAACCTTTCAATCTACTAGCAATTTTTTCCAAAAGTGGTTCAAAACAGACAATTTTAGACGTGTTAGTAATAATTGGAGAACCAAGATATCTATCATCCATTTTATTTTTTGAACTTTAAGAATTTTTATCATTATTCTTTGAAATTTGTTAGGAACTTTCTTGCTAAAAATATCCCAGACTTTTGAAAATTTATAAGTTGCCATGAACCTTCACAAAATTTAGTAAAGATGTTTAGAATGTTTTTGCTTTCAGCTAAGTTAGCATTGCCAAAAAACAAACAATCATCTGCAAAAAGCAGATGATTGATAGGAGGAGCATTCTTGGTAATTTTGATACCATGAATAAGCCCCTTTTGCTGAGCAAGCATAAGATAACGAGATAGCGCTTCCATGCACAAGATGAAGAGGTAAGGAGATAGAGGATCTCCTTGCCTTATTCCTCTTTTGGGGAAGAAAATTTTACCCGGGGAACCATTAAGAAGCACCGCAGAACTAGTAGTTTCAATGCATTATTTTATTAAATTACACCATTCATTTCCAAACCCCATTTTTTTAAGACAACTAATAAGAAGTTCCATTCAACCCTATCAAACGCCTTATACATGTCTATCTTTAAACCCATATACCCTTTTTTTTCTTCCTTTTCTTCTTCTTTATTGTATGAATAATCTCGTGTGCTATCACTATATTATCAGATATTTGTCTATTGGGGACATAGGCAGACTGGAACGGAGAAATTAGTCTATATAAGAGAGGTTTCATGCAATTAGCAAGTAATTTTGAGATTATTTTATACGTCGTGTTACGCAGGCTTATATGTCTGAAATGAGAGGCCTCATATGGGATTTTAGTTTTTGGTATAAGAGAAATAAAGCTGTTATTTAATTCCTTGAGAAGAAAGCACATGTGAAGAATCTTTGAACCATATTAACAATATCTAAAGACACTAAATCCTAGTTTTTTTTGGAAAAAATACGCAGGAAAACCATCTGGGCCAGGGGAGGAATTAGGCGCCATGTTGAAGACGACATTCCTAATTTCCTCATAACCCGGAGTTTTCATAAGTCTGATTATCCTCATCAGACACCATGCAAGGTATATTAGATATTAAATCAACATCAACCACAGGGTTAGTGGTAGAGGTCATATTAGAGAAGTGCTTATAAAGCACTTCATTAATTTTCGCTCTACCCTCCACCCATAAGCTTTTCTCATCTTTAAGAGCACAAATAGAGTTACAAATAGTCCTGGTTCTTACCAATCCATGAAAATAACCAGAGTTTTTGTCTCCTAAGTTCAACATTTTGTCACCACTTTTGATTTTCAAAAAGGACTCATTTAACGCATACCATTTTTCAACCTCAAGACTAAGATTTTTCAAAACATTAGACTTATAGGGAAGATCTTGAATCTTACTAGCACATTCTAAATCATTTTTGGCCTGTTTAAGTCTCAAATTAATATTACCAAACTTGGTTTTATTCCAAAGACTTATGTTTTTCTTAGCAATTTGGAGTTTTTTAACTACTTTCAAAGTTGGAGAACCATCATGATGAGTTAGACAAGAATCATTTATGACATCAATACATGAATCATTTTCTAACCAAGTACCAAAACATTTAAACGGCTTAGCCCCATCATTCATAACATGCTTAGTACTAAGAATAATTGGATTGTGGTCAGACGCAATAGCACTTAGATGAACAACCTTAGCATCAGGGAATAAATCCAACCAATCTTTGTTAGCCAAACTTCTATCTAATCTTTTCTAAATTAACTTAGAATCCATTCTGTGATTAGACCAAGTAAAAGGATACCCATGGAACCCCATCAACAAGCCTAGCCTGATTAACTACCTCTACTGACTTTTCTATATCTAATTTGTTTGTTCTGCAAGCTCCCCTAGATTCCTCTTTATTCATTGTGAAGTTTAAATCTCCAATTACCATCCAAGGGAGAGTGGTAACTGAAGACATCTGAGTTAAGAACTCCCAAGTTATGTTTTTGTATTGAGAATTACCATAAAGGCAACTAAGAATCCAGTCCTTCCTAGTTATCTGATCCAGTATACACACATTGATGAAGAAACTTGACACTTCAATAACATCTAGTTTAACTGTGTCCAAACAAGCTAAGGTAATACCACCTGATTTGCCTAGGTCTTGCTTGTTTGGTTTCACTTAAAAAAATTACATCTTGTTGCACTGACTTCACTAACTCTCTAAAATGATCCCTAGTGTAATTTTTCCCACAACCTTGACAGTTCCACGACATTATTTTCAGACTTCCAAATTGAACACATTCTTTATACCAGACATAATTATGCAAATTTAACACATTCACATCAATCAGGTAGACATACTTCCATTCAAAACAAATAATCATCCAGTTCACATCTCTAAAACAGTTATCATGCTCATGATAATTGTAGTTGATCATGTTGTGGTATAATCTAGTTTGATGCTTAGCTTAAGGGATTATAAAAATTGAACATGCATACTAGATGGATAGTCTTATGTACCTGATTGTTGATCTGAGCAGCTGTCACCATCTCTTTACCATGATTAGTCGAGTTTGCTGGAGGAGGGCTTGCAGAAATGTCAATGATGTAATCATTGAACATGCCAAAAGGGTCTTCGGAAGCCTCAGTGGAATACTAACCGGATGAGTGTTAGCTAGAATGATTTTATCATCTCCATGAGATTGCCTGAGAGGGAATAGGAAAAGAGGGTGAGAAGGGAGGAGGAGATAATCGACCGATTGCCTCTACCTCACCATCATCTGCCACACCTTCCAACGTTAACTCCTTACCCGAACATTGGTGCAACCTATACTTCTTCACATTCCCTTCCCACTTGTTTCGGAACTCTTCTTTTATACTTTCTCTTCTTTCTTTCGAGGTTCCTTAACATTGATGATGAAGTCCAAGAATAAGTCTGCCTTTAATTGATGATCTTGTGCTTCTTCCAATCTTGAATGCTTCTTCTATACCCACAGCATTAACACCTTCCTTAATCACTAAGCTTCCACCCGCAGTTAACTTCACACTCCCCTCTTTACTGATCCCCGTTGGTAGTTTACCTTTTACTTTTATCCTATTTCTTTCTTCCACCATCCTTATGTCCTCATTTAATCTTTCGTATCCGCTATAATTTGAGCAACCACCAAATTAAGATCACTACTTTCACTGACAGTCGATTTTCCCTTCAATGGAACTACAACCTTGTTCATCACGATAGAGTCGCGAGCCTCCTCTAATTCTAACTCGATTAAAGTAGCCTTATCGACACCAGAATTGCTCATGTCCACATGACCACTATGACCCGAGAACCAACCTGCTCCATATCAATCCCAAGTTCATTATCAGCACCAATAGCAGGATCTTCAACTATCATTACATCTACACTTGCAACACATAGCTCAATCCTATGATCTATAACCCTGCATATATCACAAATTCTCCAAGGCATGACATTGTAGTTTACTGAAATCCAAGCTTCTTCTTCTTGAGCCCTTACAATAACTCTTCTAGGTAGAGACCCCGTTACATTAATCTTAATCAACATATTTACAGTTTATTCTCTGGAGACAGAGACCCATTGGTTCAAAGAAAGCCACACAGTTCCCCAATAGAAGCAGCCATAGCTATAAAAGCACTGGAGTAAGAAAGTGATTGCAGTGCATGCACAAGAACACTATGAACAACTCATAACCGTGATTTATAGAAGACCAAACTGAAATCCTAGACTTGGAATCCTGAATGAGAAAAAATGAGATGAACCCACATGGATTGAAATTTTAGTTTTTGATTATCAACATTGCAATCCACATTTGCTTGAGTTACTCTAGCTTTATATTTCGTTCCCTTGTTTTGATTCTATGTTTGAGAAAATTCTTTCCATTAACTGATAAGAGTTAACAAAGTTCATCAGAGAAACAAACCTGAGTTAAGATAAGAACACCTCATACACCAATCGATTTGGCCTGCAAAATCGATTAAAAGGAACTTTTATTTATATTTCTCCAATTTCGGTCATAATTACTCGGATCTTGTTTCTATGAACAATTTTTTTCTAAAATAAAACACCCAAAAAACTAGGGTTTGTTCTTGAATTTTTTTAATTTCCTCTATATATTTTCTCCCGATTTCGAATCTTAATATAAATTTGTATTTAGAAAATTTCATATTGAATACCCAATTATTTTTTTGGAAAGAAATACACTTCAAAACTTCCACCTAATTTGGTGTTCTTAATCTGTAACTATCATCGAGGATGCGAGGAGATGAAGAAGATGGTGTATTTGTTTATGTTTATGAATTGGTTTTGAATGATTCCAATACTTGTAAAGTTGGATGGGATAGTTTGATTGATATCGGATGTTGGTAGATCTGATACACACCGGAAAATCAATTTCATTACTAAATTGCAATAAATTTTCAATTGAATCATCACATTTAAAGTTTTGAATTTTACCAAATTGGTAAACCCTTGAGTAAAACAATTGTATTAATGACAACTTCAAGGAATTTAACTAAAGTACTTGTTGTTTCACCGTCACCGGAACCACTAGCACTATACAAAGAGATTCAAATAGGATCGGATAAACAAAGAAAATTTAAACTAAAAGGAAGGAGATACTGACTAAAGAAAGACGAAACCTTGTTGAGATTGAATGCCTCTCTGATTTATTAACTTTAAATAGTTGATCTCCGGTAAGTGGTTTGTCAATTCCTCGACTTTACTTCTGACTTCCTACAAATTCCATTTCCTTTAGAACCAGAAGCACTTGCGAAGAAGGCGAGGATATACCGGGGATCTCACCGAAATAATTATTACATATACCACGTGTATAATTGTGTTGACTAAGCTAACCTAAGTTTGGACGGAAAAAGTAACCGTATGAGGAAACACTAATTTGAATCTATTTACGGAAAAACGTGAAATCCTAAAGAGCCATGAAAAAACTAAAGAGCTCTGAAAAACTCTAAGAAACTCTAAAAACCTCTAAAAAGCTCACGAAAAGCTTTAATTTAAGTATATCCCGTAGAACGGGATCTACCAGCTAGAGGATTTGTTAAAGAATGATACTAACGAATTCGTACAATAGTGAAGATCATCTTTGAATGTTTCCTAGAAAGCCTTGAAAACTCTAAAAACCTCAAAAAAAAATCTAAAGAGCCCTAAAAAAACTAAAGAGCTCTGAAAACATCTAGAAAGCTCTGAAATGCTTTAATTTAATTATATATCGTAACACTGGGATCTACCAGCTAGAGGATTTGTTAAAGAATGATACTAACAAATTCCGTACAATATTGAAGATCATATTTGAATGTTTCATAAAAAGCCTTGAAAACTTTATAAAACCACAGGAACTCTAAAAGCCCTAAAAAATCTAAAGAGCCCAGAAAAAACTAAAGAGATCCGAAAAACTCTATAAAGCTCAAAACATCTAGAAAGCTCTGAAAATCTTTAATTTAATTATATCCCATAGCAGTGGGATCTACCAGCTAGAGGATTTGTTAAAGACTGATATTAACGAATTCCGTACAATAGTGAAGATCATCTTTGAATGTTTCCTAAAAAGCCTTGAAAACTTTATAAAACCCTGAGAACTCTAAAAATCCCTAAAAAAATCTAAAGAGCCATGAAAAAATAAAGAGCTCTGAAAAACTCCAAGAAGCTCTGCAAACATCTAGAAAGCTCTGAAAAGATTTAATTAAATTATATCTCGTAACACTGGGATCTACCAGCTAGAGGATTCGTTAAAGAATGATACCAACAAATTCCGTACAATAGTTAAGTTCATCTTTGAATGTTTCCTAAAAAGCCTTGAAAACTTTATGAAAAACTCTAAAAATCCCTAAAAAATCTAAAGAGCCAAGAAAACTAGAGAGCTTTGAAAAACTCTAAGAAGCTCTAAAAAGCTTTAATTTAAATATATCCCGTAGAATTTGGGACTACCAGCTAGAGGATTTGTTAAAAAATGATACTAACAAATTTCGTACAATAATGAAGATCATCTTTGAACGTTTCCTAAAAAGCCTTGAAAACTTTATAAAACCCTGAAAACTCTAAAAAGCTCTAAAAAAATCTAAAAAAGCCCTGAAAAAACTAAAGAGCTCTAAAAAACTCTGAAAAACATCTAGAAAGCTCTGAAAATCTTTAATTTAATTATATCCCGTAGCACTGGGATCTACCAGTTAGAGGATTTGTTAAAGAATGATACTAACAAATTCCGTACAATAGTGAAGATTATCTTAGAACGTTTCCTAAAAAGCCTTGAAAACTTTATAAAACCTTGAAAACTCTAAAACGCCCTAAAAAAATCTAAAGAGCCATGAAAAAACTAAAGAGCTCTGAAAAACTCTAAAAAACCTGGCATTTTTAGGGGCGACCCCAAAAGAATTAGGGGCGACTTTTTTATTCCCAACCCATATACAACGTTAAGGGATGTCCAAAAATGGGGAGAATACGTTAATGCCGCTACATAATCGGAAGCCATTTTGTGTCCGATTGTTAATACTAAATCGGGAGGTAAGTAACGGAAAGATACTACCGATTGATATGAAATTTGTGCTAAATGCGTATTTGGTCTACTATTAATCGGAAGTTAATGATATATTCATTTACTACCGATTATAGGCTCAACCAAAATTCAAAAAATTGAGAATTTTTTCAAAATCTCATTTTGGGGCAACTCTGTATTCAGTAGTTATATGAACTATCTTGACTACCGATTATTGTAGGATATTTGCAAAGAGAGCCACTGTATAATCGGACATCAGGATTTTACCTCATTTACTACCGATTATAGGCTCAACCAAAATTTAAAAAATGATTTTGGCAAAATCTCATTTTGGGGCAACTCCATATTCGGTAGTTATATGATTTATCTGACTACCGATTATGGTAGGATATTTGCAAGAAGAGCCACTATATAATCTAAGTCATGATAACTTTATTTACTACCGATTATAGGCTCAACCAAAATTCAAAAAATTGAGAATTTCTGCAAAATCTCATTTTGTGGCTACTCTATATTCGGTAGTTATATGAACTATCTTGACTACCGATTATGGTAGGATATTTTCAAAGAGGCCACTGTATAATCGGAAGTCAATATAAATTTATTTACTACCGATTATAGGCTCAACCAAAATTTAAAAAAATGAGAATTTTTGCAAAATCTCATTTTGGGGCTACTCTATATTCGGTAGTTATATGACTACTGATTATGGTAGGATATTTGCAAAGAGAGCCACTGTATAATCGCAAGTCAGTATAACTTCATTTACTACCGATTATAGGCTCAACCAAAATTCAAAAAATTGAGAATTTTCGCAAAATCTTATTTTGGGGCTACTCTATATTCGGTAGTAAAATAACCTAACTTCACTACCGATTATGGTAGCATTTTAGCCAAAGGTCTATTTTAATCGGGAGTAAAGATAACTTTTTTTGCTACCGATTATAGGATAATCAAAATTCAAAAGATAGAGGATTTTATTTGGGATGCTTTATAATCGGAAGTTAGATGAACTAAATTGACTCCGATTGTGGATTAACTTCCCGATTGTAAAGTTATCTACCGATTGTAAAGGGTAGTTTGGCCGTTAAAAAAATGGAAGATAAGGGGTAGCTTAGATTTACGATTAGGTGACCTTTTTTGTCTTTTTGTGTCTCCCCTAATTCTTTTGGGGTCGCCCCTAAAAATGCCAGGCTAAAAAGCTTTGAAAACATCTAGAAAGCTCTGAAAAGCTTTAATTTAATTATATCCTGTAGCACTGGGATCTACCAGCTAGAGGATTTGTTAAAGAATGATACTAACAAATTCTGTACAATAGTGAAGTTCATCTTTCAATGTTTCCTAAAGAGCCCTGAAAACTTTATAAAAAACTCTAAAAATCCCTAAAAAAATCTAAAGAGCCATGAAAAACTAGAAAGCTTTGAAAAACTCTAAGAAGCTCTTAAAACTTCTAAAAAGCTCTGAAAAACTTTAATTAAAGTATATCCCGTAGAACTGGGACTACCAGCTAGAGGATTTGTTAAATAATGATACTAACAAATTTCGTACAATAGTGAAGATCATCTTTGAACGTTTCCTAAAAAGCCTTGAAAACTTTATAAAACCCTGAGAACTCTAAAAAGGCCTAAAAAAATCTAAAGAGCCATGAAAAAACTAAAGAGCTTTGAAAAACTCTAAGAAGCTCGAAAACATCTAGAAAGCTCGAAATGCTTTAATTTAATTATATCTCGTAACACTGGGATCTACCAGCTAGAGGATTTGTTAAAGAATGATACTAACAAATTCTGTACAATAGTGAATTTCATCTTTGAATGTTTCCTAAAAAGCCTTGAAAACTTTATAAAAAACTCTAAAAAGCCCTAAAAAAATCTAAAGAGCCATGAAAAACTAGAGAGTTTTGAAAAACTCTAAGAAGCTCTAAAAAGCTCTGAAAAACTTTAATTAAGTATATCCCGTATAACTGGGACTACCAGCTAGAGGATTTGTTAAAGAATGATACGAACAAATTTCGCACAATAGTGAAGATCATCTTTGAACGT
>JAJJWW010013187.1:0-33713 GCA_023531295.1 Papaver armeniacum
AATATATGGAGATTATTTTATCTACTTGTCTACGAAAGTACTGACAAGGGGACCCTACGGGTCCATTGTTGTTCTTTAGTCTTCATCGGCTTATAGCGAAGATAAATGAGCGATTGCATACTATCCTTACGGGCTTGGTACCTTGATGATGGCCTTTGTTATTGGTATTACCAGAAGTGGCCAAGGCACTCACTATTGTTCGAGACAGAAGGGTAGGGACTTGAGCTTATATTAAATATTAAAAAAAACAGATTTTTTTGGCCCTCTTGTGATGGATGAAAGGTAAGGGATGGGATGTTTCTATTTGAAATCTCAAGGCCAAGTAATGGGGTCAAATTATTGGGTGGTGCGGTCGACCTTGATGATGGGTTTGTGAAGGGACTTGCCGTTAGGAGGCGAGAAGCGGTAGAGTTAATGCAAGTTTTATCCAAGCTCCGCGATCCTGAGTGGTGTTACTTCTTCGTGCGTGTATGGGCATCTCTAAGCTACTCTTTGGGCTTCGTATTTTCCCAGAATACACTACGAGAGCGTGAATATTTTGATACGGGATTGAGAGAGGTGGTAGAGGTATTGTGGTTTTGTGGAGGGCCTTTTTTTGAGGATTTACAATGGAGGTTATACTAACTTCTTAGGAGGCATCATGTTATGCTTTTCTTCTTCACGAGTGCAATCTGGGGTATACAAAGATCACATATTAAGGGATGGTGGAGTGGAAGGCATGGATGATAATTTTCATAAAGCCTTGGATGCATTACAAGCAACTCTCCATGATTATGACTTTAGCAGCTTTACCAGTAAGGACACCGCCCCCCCTAAAGCACAAAGTAACCTGGCGAGTGCTCTTTTTGGTAAAGTAGTTAAAGACATGGATTGAGTTTACGAGTTACCAGACAGGCGACGAAAATTTTTGGGTGTTTGCGGCGGCGCATGCTCGAGGACTTCCTCCTTGCTATTCAGATTGAGGGCTCGGACGAGAAGATGTCACACAGTGGAATACCCGTTTCATCCTTAAGTACGAGTTAATGATTCCTTTATTTCCCTCGATTCTCATTCTGCCACAGCTTGTTTCACAGGATGCTTAGACACGTATGGGGAACATGCGGTTCATTGTAAGGTAGACCTGGTTTTAAATATAGACATGATCATGTGAGGATACTCTATATGATGTGCTATGGAGAGCGGGTATTTATTGAAGAAAGAAAGCGTCTGTCAATTTCTTGACAAACCCACTAGAGGAGATCACGCTCGGGCCGGCGGATGTTCTTATTTTTGGATGGGCTAATGGAAAGCATGCACGTGTTGACCTCTTGGGTTTCTCCGTTAGCGGGAATTGGACATGGCACCTTTGATTGGCCAAGAAGCACTAAGGGCTGCCTCGGGTAAGATAAGCGAAGCATGAAAGCATGTATCGATAATGGGCATGCTTTTATCCCCTTTGCTTTGACACTTTTTGGGTTTTTTGGCTCCGAGGCGGTTGGACTCCTCAAGAGAGTCCGAAAAGGTTTACGTGATAATGTCATGACCCAGGTTAGAGAGTTTATTTTTAAAGGATAGGATTTGCAATTCAAAAAAGGGCTTGCGGCGCAGCTTGTTGCTCGCTTGCCTTCTATGTAATTTTCTTAGATTATCGACTATTCAACATTTTTGTGGAATAAAAAAATATTAAGCCGTTGATTTTTAGAAAAAAATAAAATAAAATAAAATAAGTGATTATTTATTATTATTTTTATTTATTTATTTATTTATTTATTTTTATTTATTTATAAAATAAAACCTTTATTGAGAAGAAATGGTATATAAAATAGTTTGAAAATTAAAAATAATAATAATATTTAAAGAAGGGGACCTATGCTCCAGCTGTGATAGGGAGATGGATATTTTCGGTGACCATGCCCTGCATTGTTCTCATGAAATTGGTCTTAAGTTTATACATGATCTTGTGCGTGACACTTTTCTTGATATGTGTTATCGTGCGGGCGTGCCCGACTAAGAAGGAGGTTGATTTAGGCCTTCTTTCCGATAATGGTCTAGCTTTAAGACCGGCCCGATATTTTGGTTCATAAGCGGGATAATGGTCGTGACATTTGTTTGGATGTAACAGGTGTTTCCCATTTATTGGTGGTGGGGTACGCACTTTTGTGCATGGTCAAGCTATTAGTAAAGGCTGTCACTCGAAAGCACAACAAATATCTAGAGAAGTGCCTTTGCTTTCAGGGGACAAGGGTTCTTGCTTTCCCACTACCTTGGGAGAGTTGGTGATACGTATTGATCTGTACCTTGGTAACTATTACTATAAAGGCGGAATTCGAATAATAATAAACGAGAAACTTAGAAAGCGAGAACACAAGTAGTAATTGAAGAAAATATCTTCTCTTAGATTATGAACAAGAAAACGATTACAATTCTCTCTTTGTTACGCTCACAATCTTCTCTAAACAGTGGATTAACCTTAAACTATTTGCTAAGCTTGCACAAGTATTGTCGTAAAATTTTTCTAGGTTTTCTGTGCCTAGTATACATCATTAGCTATTAGCCAAATCCCTCTATTTATAGCCTTCATCGTACTCAGCCGACCAAGGATTTCTATTAGGAATCTATTTCCTAAATTAAGAGTATTGCCTAAAACAAAACTCTTCCTAACTAGAATTCTGCCTCAAACAAGGATTCATGCCTAGAATAGGTTTCTTCCCTCAACTTAGCTTGAGGTTAACTAAGTTCCCTAAAGGAGTACGGATACACCTGTATCATGGGTCCCCCTTTTAAGAACTTGAACTCATGTGAAAGTTAAAAATAAAGGTTAGGGAACTCAAGAGCCCCTTTTTACTTGTTAAACCACTCAGCCTTGCTAGGAACTTGACCTTTACATCCAATCAAAAAAGCTTCTTTCTCTCCTTGTCGTGTTTTAATCACTCTTCGCTCCAATATGCAGTCTTCCTTGAGTGGTTCCTCTCTATCAAACCATAAGTCTTCTACTCGTGGTAGTATCATAGAGTCGTCGCCGTCATCATCAAGTAATGGTGGTTCAAACAACTTCAAGTATTCGGCATTTATTCTTGAGTACATTCCTAGATAAGGTGGCGAGATCCGGACGAAAGGCATTGTCACCAATCACGATCGAGAATACGAAATGGTCCATACCTCAATGGTTTCAACTTCTTACCTTCCACTACACCATATTTGGCGTTTAGTAACTAAAATTAGTAACGGAAATGTGGCCGTTACTAATTCGTAACTACCATTTTCAGTTACTAAAATTTGGTGACGGCTAAATTTCAGTTACGAAGTTTATACCAATTCGTAACTGCCAGGCTTCTGTTTCTACTAGTAACTAGTGTACTTAAATCATGTGAAATGAGCGTGCGCAGGGTAACACTATCTAGTTTTATTCTCCCAAATTTAAATCTTCTTGAGAGCACTAGATATTTTCCACCCTATATATGTAGCTTATCTAATCCTAACTCCCACACAATTTTCTTTCCTCTTACTTCTTCAACGGCGGGGAAAAAAAGCCATCTTTTCTTCTCTTCCTTCCTCTTCGCTGGAGCACCACCATCACCATCTCAACAGTTACATCTGAAGAAAAAAATCGTCAGAAACGACCTAAAAGATAAGTTTAATCTTTCATAATCTTCGTATTTGATCTACAATTTCTAAGTCTTCGACTTGAAATTGATTTTTAGAAAAAGATTTTTAGGGTTCTGAAAACCCAAATCTCTGCTTTTATCTAATTTGTCTAAAAATTCTCGATCAAGATATGATCGAGTTTAGATAGTATTCTCCTCATCTCAATCTTTCTATTGAGATCAAAATCTCGAAAAATCTAATACAAAGTTTCTAGGGTTTCTTGATTGAAAATCATGAAATCTATTTATCATTATTCTTGATTTAAAATTGGTCTTTAGATCCGTACTCGGGCGTCGTTGAATCTTTATTACCCATAAAATCAATTTGACTCGAAAGTTATTGTTGCTTACTTTAACTTAATTTGTTACTTACTTTAACTTAATATATTCTTTTGGATGTACCTTCGGAAGTTATTGTTGTGACTTTGTGTACTCATTTGCCACGGATTACGCATTTCAGTTTACTTTTGGAGTCTTCAAAGTTTGTCTTTGGAAATCGGTGAAAAATTGATATTCTTCTTGTTAGCTTCAAAGAAAAGCTTGATAGCACTTAAATTTGTTGATTTAGTCCACATTTTAATTATGGTGATGGTTTTGTGAAACAAGCGAGGAATGTGTCCAACAAATTAGGATCGATCTAAAAGAAACAAAAAACGGCTAGCGAGAATTTATTGAACATAGAGATAATGTAAAAGAAGGGAAGAGAGGATTTTGTAAGTGTTTAATATTTAGAGTGTTCACTTCGGCACCAGAAATTTTGTATGAGCGAACTATTAGCTCTTAATAAATTTGACTTATAACTCTTGATCATAGGATGAACGGGAGGAGGCCTTGGGCGACACAGCTGTCGAGACCAAGTATAACGAAGGCGAAGGTAGTTCTAAATCTTGGTACACTAGTTTTTGTTTTCCTCTACGAGAGAAGCATGGTTTTTCAAGTACTAAATGGAACTTCGATTGATTATCTAGAGGAGATGAGACAATTTGACGACAATGATTCAGACCACTTTGGAAGCAATGAGTAAATAATCTCTTAGATTTCCTATTTGCTACTTCTTAAGAGTCGAAACCTTCTATATATTTTCTGGGCATCTTGATCTATTTTTCTTTACATGATTTTCCAATTAGTCTATATAGCAGTAGGCATGCGAATCCGTTTATGTATGTTAACGACGCGAAAAACATAATTGAGGTCTCATCTGACGCGACAAATAGATGGACACTTGGACAGTTTCTATTTTGCTTTTCTATTTGTTTTTTTTTTGTATCACCCTAGATTGTGGTTATCCAGATATGAATGCCCATGAACTATTTGCTTGGTTAACTCTTTCTCGGATAACATTTTCATAATTCCATGATAATGTTCCAAGACTTTTCCTCGGTCAAAAGCGGTCGAACACCTTTATATGAAGGTAACTTTTTCCTCAAATACTTGAGTTAGAATATTATTTTACTCCTCGCCAAGATACACTGTCATATATCTCTGCGGGTAACCGCCTGACCTTATTAAATCGCAAGGAGTTAACATTGTCCTCTATAACTATCGTATCAAGTTTTTTGTCTTTTTGTCTTTTTTTCTTTCAAGATGTGAGTTTTTTATCAAATGGGTTTACGCCTATCTGGAATCAAAAATCAAAATTATGCATCGATTTTTGTTGTTGAAGGAGTAGATGAATGAGATGCGAAGCTATGTACTCATATTGGACTTACTATTGATAGTTATGCATAAGCATTCTTCTTTAGTCCAGGACTATTTGTGAGATTCACATTTAAATGAGTATCTTAATAATGAAATTTGCGTTTCATGAAGTGTTGGTTTCTGCATAAGCTACTTTTCGATCAAATCATGTGCACTATAATGAGCCATAGGATCAGGGAGAGGGCTGTTGCTATTGAAAAGGTACAAACATGTCGACTTATTCTTCTCCAACTCTTACTTTCCTCTTTTACGTTTATTGCATTTGTTGAATTGTTACGACGAGTTTTCCCTTGAAAATTTGCTCTTTGTATCTCTTGCACTTTTGGTGCCTTAGTGAGTTGTCCAACTATTTCAAGTGTGGATGTTCTTATGGCAATTATGTAAGCACAATTGCGTGACATTTTAAGTAATATTATTGCAGTTTATTTCAAGTACGATAGCTTTGTGCATTTATTCCCTATCATCAACTGAATTTCCTTATGCGTATTACACAAATTGATAATCGTGAACCTATGATTTACGTTCTAGCTAACTTGTATCAATTCTTTGATGTTCGGGATATAAGGAAGATCGCTTTATTTTACGCTACCCAGACTAAATTTGGTATAAATTTAACTTAGCTTAAACAAACTCATCCAAACTTGAGCATTCATTATCGACAATGAGTCGGCGATCAATGTTAAAATGGTATTCATACATGGAGCATCATTCTTCCCCATATAACGTGGTCTTGTAAATCTTTTTCATGTGTAGGCGGTCTTTGATGCAAATGGACTAGATGGAGTCAAAGCTCGCCACTTGCGGCTGAAGTGGGGGTAGTGATACACATCATCATGCTACTCGTTGAATTTGGTTTGGTTATTACGGCAATGAGGCGAGATCTGGAACAAAGAAACAGATGCATTCATTTTCAACCTCTTATCTCTAAACTGGTTGAGGTCGATTCACAAAGTGATGCTGGTACACATTTGGGATGATGTTCATGACAACTTACTGCTTATTGATGATTTCCACCACTCATTTGGGTTGCTGGTCATGGACAACCTCACCTTATTGATGATTTTCATTCACTAATGACAATAAGCCCGGGATTCCAAGGATCATGCTTGCGGATGTATGGACATTGATGGATGGACAAGTACTTCATGTATTTGTCTTTGATTCCATTTTTATTTCATTTTTGTATTGAAGACATAGAATGTTAGACTTTATTATTGTTTAAACATTGACATTATCAAATGACGATTTTTGTAGTCTCATAGTTCTTGTAGTGTTTTCTTATTGTGTAATATGGAAAAATTTATAACTTAGAATGCAACTATTTCTTTGTCATTTCTAGAATTGGGTCTGGTTAAAATTGGTAGTTACGGGGAAAAAAATGGAGGAAGCCTGATTTTGACTAGGTCGATGAACACGAAGTCGATTTTTTTGGGTTGCAAAATGTAGCGGCGAGAATCTGTTACTAAATTTTTTACCACGGAAATATGAGTCGGTCTTCTTTGACCTAGTCAAGATTTTGCAACTATGGTAAAAATTTAGTAACGGTTGGGAATCATTTTACGAACTAAAATATTAGTAACTTACACTACAGTTTGATTACGAAATCGTTACAACCCCAAATTAGTAATGACAACATGTTGGTTACGAAAATTTGTTACACCCTCTTTTGCAACGGCTTAGGTCAGTTACAACCCAATTTAGTGACTGAAATAAGGAGTTACTAAACACGAAATATGGTGTAGTGTTCCCCCTTCAGTCGTTCCTTACCTAATCTTAACCATACCAAGTCACCAACACCCGAAATTACAAGGTACAAGATGCTTGTCATGCTTTGCTTTGTATTTGGCTTGTGACTTCTTTTAGCTGTGCTTCAACGATCGATGAATCTGAGGATATCTTCTCCAAGAACTGTTGTGCCTTTTGCCGTTCACTTCATTCCTTTCCCCCCTTTGAGGTGTCACTAGAAAATACTATATTGAAAGGACTAGGTGGTAAGTAACCATAGCACGTCTCGAAAGGAGATTTCCCCAAAGAATTATGAAGGCCGCTCTATTGAAAGCAACCGTAGATACGGTAAACTCTCATCCCAAGTTTTTAGGATGCTTAGAATTATATCCTTAACATGTGAACCATAGTTCTATTGACCACTGCTGTTTGTCTCGTCTATTTGTGGATGAAAAGTTGTACTCTTCTTCAACCTAGTGTCCATCATCTTCCATAAAGAATCCCAAAAGTGACTAAGGAATTGACTATCCCTATCAGAAATAATCGAAGTAGGTAAACCAAAATGCTTCCACACGTGCTCAAAGAAGAGCTTTGCTGCACCGGCTCCCGTTACCATCTTTGTACATGGAATTAATGCAATCATCTTGTTGAATCGGTCGACCACAACGAACAAGTAATCATGACCAGACTTGGTCTTCGGTAACCCACCAAGAAAATCCATAGAAATACTCTCCCAAGGCCTTGATGGTAATCGGGTAATGGTAGATATAACCCACGTTTTCGGTTGGAAGGTTTAGATGTCTTTGCGACAACTTACACCCTCTAACTAGCTAGCCACATCATCTTGCATCTTTGGCCAAAAGACATAACGCGGGAGGTTAAGTAGAGTTTATTCATCCCAAAGTGTCTAGCAACTCGGGAAGTGTGTGCCTCTCTCAACCACTTGTAAAAACGATCTCCATCTTCTTGGTATGCAAAAGTAAGCCGACCTTTGTATAACAATCCATCTCGGAGTTCATACTCGCTTTTCAAACCACTATTTACACCTTCTTGAAGTCTTTCTTTGGATGCGTATGATTAGCATACTCTTGAGGACAATTGGCTTCTAATTCTCATGGCCACCATTAATGCTCGAAGCGGAGGCCGAGATAACATATCTGCCAACTTGTTTGTTACTCCCTTCTTGTACCTAATGAGAATATTGAAAGTCATCAAGTAAGACATCCACTTCATGTGCCGGGCTTGTTGTAGTTTAGTTCCAATGGTTTGTGATCTGAATGTACCACTACTTCTTTACCTAAGAGATACACTCTCCAATGCTTGATATATTGATATAAAGCAAAAAATTCTTTGTCATAAGGTGCGTAGTTCTTAATAGCACATGAGAACAATTCAATGGTACTCCTTTGGTTTACCATCCTATAACAACACTCCTCCCAATGCATAGTTAGAAGCGTCGGTCTCAACTTCAAAAGTACGTTGTAGGTTAGGCAATGCCAACAACGGGTGCTTACGAAATCTTTCTTTAGTAACTGAAAAGCGTCTTCATGGGTTGGATGCCACTCAAATTTTGCATTAGCTCCCGTCAAAACATGTAATTGTCCCTGCCCAATATTCGAAAAATGCGAGATAAACTTACGCAAGTGTGCAGAAGCCTAAGAAACTCCCCGATTTCGGTTACGGTACTAGGTATAGGCCACTTAGTGATCACCTCAACCTTCCTTGGATCAATCTTCCGTTGTCCACCACTAACAATTAATCCGAGATACACCAACTCCTCCTTCCCAAACTCGCACTTCTTTACGTTCAACTTCAACTCCGGCCTTCATGTAACACTTTAAACACCTTCTCAACGTGAATGAGATGCTCTTCCCAAGTTACATTTGTATATTAGGATATCATCCAAGTAAACAATCACAAAATCTTCTATAAAAGGTCGTAACAAATCATTCATCAAACGCATAAACGTTTATTTAGGGGCATTACACAAACCAAAGGCATCACCAACAATTTGAACAAGCCTTGTTTGGTTTTGAAAGTAGTTATCCATGTATCATCTTCTCGAACTCTCATCTGGTGATATCCGAAATGAAATCTAACTTTATAAAGGCTGAGCTTTCCTAACTGATCCATCATGTCGTCTATCCTAGGTAAAGGGTAGCGATTCTTGATTGTGATCTTGTTCAACGCTCTATAATCAATACACACGTCGGCCCTCCATCTTTCTTTGGAACCAACAACACTATTTGATCCACAAGGTGAAGCACTTTGCACTTGTCATTCCTAATTTTAGAAGTTCTGGACTTGTTTCTTGATCTCATTAGATTCCTCTATGGTCGATGCGATAAAGACCTACATTAGGAAGAGAACTCCCAACATGATCTCATGCTCCATACGTTGAATCCCGTGACATTTGAAAATAAATCTGTACTTCAACTTCAACCTTTCTAGGTCATCTTCTTTGGCCAAGGCTGCCAAACAAATCTATCTCAAGAGAACGGATCACAAGGAGAATGAACGTCACATGTCAAACTTGCTCCTCAAGAGGAGAATCAGCTCGAATCACAAAACTTTCTCCATCTTTGGTAAAAGGTGTACTTTTTTTTTTCCCTCATAGAGTTTCATCTCTATCCCAGAGAACTACCTAGTACCACTCGACAAACATCCAAAGGAACTACGTCACATGTAACTTCGTCGATATATGACTCATCTAGAGCAAATTTGAAACTGCTGTGAAACTTGTAAGCCCCTTCCTTTTGAAGCCATCCTAAAGGGTATGGTTTTGAATGTTTGAAAAGTCTTCAAACCTAACCACGCACCAAAGAATTTGAAAGTAAATTCTTCGACTTCGAGGTCAATAACAACATCAACTAGTGAAGTTTTGACTTGCATCTTCAATGTGAAGAGTTGCTCCCTAAGATCATATTTTGAAGGTCTTTCTTTTGCCTGTCATAAAAGAGAAAGCTTTGAATTGGGTTCCGTTAGTCCAGGTGGACTTCTTTTGGAGATTTGAGCGACTAGTCCGCCTTCTTGGCTTCTTTCCTCTGCAACCCTTTAGGCTTTAGATGAGGGTTCTTAAACCAACACTTGTCGACAATGTGACATGTTTTTGTAATGGGTGCGGACAAACCTTCCTTGTCACTAGAATTCCCTTCTTCTTTTGCTCCTTTCACCTCCTTTTACGGTGGTACCTCAGATTTCACCTTAGTATTTCCTTTGAATCGCATTTCTTAAGCTCCGCCCTCAATGGCATTAGATTTTATACTTGCTTGGGAGATAGTATCCACCGAAAACATATTCAACTCCTTCCGTATATACTCATAGAACCTGGAATATATTTCATGTAGATAACATACTCCCCCAAGTCTAAGTCCAAAATCATAGCTTGATTGAAATTCCGAAGTATATTCTTGTACGGTTTGGATGAAGCCCGCTTCCAAGTTGTACCAATTGAACCATCTCTCCTAAAGGTAGCCAACCGGATAAAGCTTGTTTCCTTACAACTTCCTTGAATCTTTTCCACGACAATACTCCTTTACCTAGGTTTTGTCTTTGATAAGATTTCCACAGTTAGAGCATGCTTTTGTAGCTTCAATGCCGCTGAAGCAATCTTTCCTTTGAACCATATTTAGAGAAAAGAAAAACGTCTCTAGGCGTTCAATCCAATCATCTAATTTTTCTACATCGGCCTCCCATCGTAAAGTGGAATATCAACACGAAAATTAATTTTGATTCTTACCATGAGGTTTAGTTGATGTAGGACTTTTAAGAAACTCTTTTCTTCTTTTCTTCCTCCTCATCATCTTCCTCTTCTTCTTCTTCTTGAATCGCTCTTCTCGGAATCATCTTTTTCCGAAGCCGGTGAAGGTGTAACCTTTCTTCGTCTTCGGCTTGAGTGTATGAGAACGAATACATTTTCTCAGTTCCTAAAGGGTAACTTGAATTGACTTCATATTTGTGCGGTGTAACCACCTTTTCTTCCATAGTTTGTGGTTCGCCTTCCTTAGGATCACCATCGACTTTGCCATCCTTGATCCCCTTGTTTTCTTAACGTCTTCCAACTTCGAAAGTACCTCACCAAGCTTTATATAGAGAGATCTAGTGAAAACCGTAAACCACGGGATTTACCTAAAAACTAACCTTGCTCGTGATGCCAACTTGATACGTATTGATCTCTCTGTGCCTTGGTAACTATTGTATTATAAAGGCGGGTCGAATAATAATGAGCGGAAACTTAGAAAGCGAACACGGGTAGTAATTCAAAGAAAATATATTCTCTTAGATTATGAACAAGAAAACGATTACAATTCTCTCTTTGTTACGCTCACAATCTTCTCTAAACAAGTGGATTAACCTTAAACTGTTTGCTAAGCTTCACACAAGTATTGTCGTAAGCTTTTTCTAGGTTTTCTCAGTGCCTAGTATCTGTCCTTAGCTATTAGCCAAAAGCCCTCTATTTATGGCCTTCATCGACTTTCGGCCCGACCAAGGATTTCTACTAGGAATCTATTTCCTAAACTAAGAGTATTGCCTAAAACAAAACTCTTCCCTAACTAGGAATTCTGCCTAAACAAGGATTCATGCCTATAATAGGTTTCTTCCCTCAACTTAGCTTAGGGTTAACTAAGTTCCTAGAGGAGTACGGATACACTGTATCGGTTAGGTGGAGATATTATAGATTTCTTGAAAAGATTGAGAAATTACATGGCTAGTCATGATGCGAATGTCAAGGTAGGAGATTTTATTTTCCATAGGCTAGGGGTGGTTTATTCAAAAAGGGATTGGAGCGCAGCTTGTTGCTCGGCTCCCGTCCAATTTTTTGGTTCATGCGAAAATGAGCTTGATTTCTCTTAAAGAATAAAAATAAAAAAAATATAATAGTTTAATATTTTAAAGAATAAAATATAAAAAATAAAAATTTTATTGTATATAAATTTAAGGGTAACTTTTATCATTTATAAAATAAAATAGGGATAAAAAAGATAAATCAAACATTAAATTTAGGTGGGGACCAAATCTTATGCTTTTGTAGCTTTTTAAAAAGCTCCTCCTCCCCAACTTTTAAAAATGGGGAATTTGGGGAAGTACTTTGGATAAAAATACTTCACTAATTCAAAAAAATTATTGACATATATAGTTTTGTAAAAGTGCTTTTGCTAAAAAAAAAAAAAAAACATTATCAAATTGACTAAGCCCGTGAAGAACCAAACTATCCTAGTTTATTTGTCGAGACTTTGTTAATAGCTTTATGTTTAGGTAATTTTTTCTTTTCTAAACTTGAGAGAGTACCCATACCTATACATTGGATTTCATACCAATTCATATAATTGGCTTTGACGAAAACCCGGTTTTGCAATGGTAACCTTTACGGTGCTAACTTTTGGATCTTCCGAAACTAGCTGGGAGATTCCTACCTCTCCTCCTTCTTCTTCTTCGAATCCATGAAACTTTTTATGGGATTCAAAACCAAAGGGAATGGCGGGATCATAGGGTGAGGTGCTTGGACTTTCAACTCTCTTTTTTGTACGCACCTTTCTTTCTTTTTTTACAAGAAGCCCACTCACAAGAACCTTTTCTTTTTCAATTGCCTCTTCATCTTTTTTTCCATCCTTATCAACATTAGCATCCAAAGTCTCATCTCCTTGCAAAATCAGACTCTCATCCAAATGAGTCTAACCATCACACTCTTTTCATCGATTAAGTTTGAAAAAGCAGTTCGGTAGCGAAGAATGATATAATGCTATAAGTATTCAAAACTTCTGTAGGTTCCTAATTGTCTTTTCTCATATTTTTTTCTTATTATAAGGTTTTAACCAAATTCCATCGACGGAATAAAGGCCTTCTCCAAAACACCATTTCCTTTAGTATTTTTCTTTCCAAAATAATTGATGTTGAATTGTTGATCTCCATCTCTTCCGATGGTTCTCTGTCATGAGATACCTCATTTGTAGCTCTGAGTTTCATCCACCGGAGGGATGTGCTCACTCTGTTTTTAGTAATCTCGACTCTATCGATGTATTAACAACCAATCATGCATTGTTTTGTGCAACAACCCGTAATTAACCAGGAGTTGAAATCGAGGCACCTGTTTTCCGAGGCTTAGGAATTAAGCTACATTGGCATCTGAATGCCCAAAGTCTTGCAGTGATAACAAACATTAGGTCCTAAGGATACTCAACCTCTCACCATTTTTACATTATCCACTTGAATAGGTAATTCGAAATTGGAACTCTAATCACTGCACTTCAACCAAAACCTTGGTGTATGACATCCCCTAGTCTTCAACGTTGTTGGAGTATCGATCGTGATTAGAGTGCCAACAATACTTGCAATCCTAGATAACCTAATTTATTCCAAAGAATGATAACTTTCCGAGATTATACCATACCGGATCGAGTTAATAACATCAATATTTTCTAGAGTAATGGACCAGACGAATCATGAAGAGTTTCTTAGCTATGAAAATTGAACCCAATTATAACACTTTAATCTTGTCTTCTTCTTGAGAAAATTTAAACATAAAAGCTTGTTCTCCATGGATAGTCATTAAGAAATATCCTTCAATTTCCCACCGAGATATTAAGCTTTTTTTAAAAGGAAAATTGAAGTTCTTCCCGACAAAATATCCACTACATAAGATTCACAATTAGAAAAAGTGAGTTTTGAGTTCACCACCAATCAAACAAAACAGATCTTGCATCAATATCCTTTACTTCATCAAAAAAAAAAGCTTGGTGGATGAGAATGCTTGAAGATTTTTGTTACCAAGACATCCAGCATATCTTAAAACCGACTGAGATTGATTTTGATTTTGTATTTGAGGTTGAATTAGGTTTAGGATCTACCCCAAGAGCGGAACCCCAAACCCAATATTTGCCTCAGATATAAAAGCAGGATTAGAATATTATGCATTCGGATTAGAGATTGAAAGATGAATAAAAGAGGATTCGTGGCTTCCATCCATTAAAAGCTCAGAAGAAGAAAAGTCGCCTTTAAGGATCTTGCCACGTCATCTTAGGGTGAAAGATAAAAATGCTACGCAATAATAATAAATTATCCTTCGCTAAATTACATGGACTTAAAAATAGATAATTCGTTTTTTTGGTTGAATAAGTCAGATATCATGCAAAACTAGCACAACTCAGCTAAAACGAGATGGCAGTATGACCACAATTCCTTGAAAGATCAGGCACTTAGATGAAGATGTCAAGCTCTTGTGCAAGCCTTTAGTTAGTTTACATACTCTTTTATCTAACGCATACGCCAATAATTCTCATGATCTCGCACATGAAGTGGTGCTACACCATCTACACGAAGTGTGGACTTCTTCGAATCTCCCTTCTTGTGTCTCCTCTATCGTATCAAACTAGTTCTGTGTCATCTCAATGTTTTCTTGTTTTTTATTTTTTTTGTTATGTTGTTTTGCTTTGTTCCCGGCTATTAAAGTGGCATGTTGATTATGATTATTCCAATATTAAGCTATAAATAGAAACCCCAAAATCGAATACATTCCCATAAAGTATCAATTTCATAACATAGAGAGTAAAACTAGGTTTTACGCAACAATAGCTAGTTGTACTTGAATTTTGCCAAATGTAGGATGAAATTTTGCGGTTTACCATGTTGGTTAAACTATATGTCGGGCTTTCACAAATCCTTCAAATGCATTTTGATTGTTTAATTTGGCTCAAACACCGTCAACATTTTTATCGAAATCTTACTTATCCATATCATGTTAAGGTTGAATGTGGTAAAAATGTCTAAGAGCAGAAGAATTCAAGCAAAATGTTGAATATTCAAGAAATCCAGCATTTGGAGATTGAGAAGAAAATTTTATATTTATGAAATCCATATGTATTGATATTTTTGTCGCTAAATTTTCAAAGGGGGAGATTGTTAGAGCAGCGCTTGGTCGAACTCCAATCTTTGTTATCTCATGCTTGTATTCAATATTAGATGTACAAAACTATATGTTGATTTCTAGTCTATTAAAGTCAAGTCTCAAATTAGAATTAGAGCATGGAAGTTAAGTGTCGAGATATCTGTCAATATCCTCGAAGATCAAGACTCGAGAACAAACGAAGAAATTTGCAGAGAACTTTAACAACAAAGAGGTATGCTAAGGATGACTTATCCTATTTACTCATTTCATCTACCATTTTATTACGAGACTATGTCATGTGATTTTAGTAGATTTAATATTGCAAAGAAGAAATTTTGAGTTCAAGCTTGTCTTGTTTAAACTCTCGAAATATGATTCGGCAGGTGGATGTTCATAGATCTTTAGCAATCTTAGTCTAGAAATATTTATTGTTCACAAATTATTTTGTTTAAATCTATTCCTTAATCCTTTAGGGTCAAGATACCTATCATGTATACTTATGGCTATTACGAAGGTTTATGAATTTGAATATGAGAGTAAACTACACGAATCGAGGGTACAAATTACACCACCATCTTTTTCATTCGGAACCCGCATGGACAAAACCTAATAGATCCCACCTTGGTATCAAAGAAAAATGTTTGGACATTTAAAATAGTAAGAGTTCACATGTTCAAAATATTATGTCAAATTCTCCATATTAGCCAACCCGTATTCGACACATCTTCAAATCCTAAGTTTATAGTCGTAATCAAAAAACATTTCATTGGTTAACATTAGGATTGGTCCCGCTATAGATCCCCAAGTAAGGATCGATCATGCTAAATCCCAATAAAGGATCGTTTTATATAGATACCTAAGACCGGTCTAGTATAGATTCTTGTTTAAGGGATCTGGTCACCCAATAGATCATTTGATGCCTTTCAACTACGAAAAGTTTCGCAAGTCTACTTCTTTAAACTCACGTAGTTAAACATAGTTTTCTAGGTATGAAATCAACCCCAAGAAGTTCAATATGCTAACTAAGTAACGAGTTACAAAAAAGTGTTATGTTGCATTTATGAAGTTTAAAGATAAACGTTATACTTCGTAATCCCATATACCAAAGTTGAATAAAACAACTAGTATATAGTTTCTTTGACACTTTGATCATAATACAATGATCAATATCAATACTAGAGATACATATGTATAACATTGTATGTTATTTTTAAATCTAAACGACTTGAAAGAAACAAAGATAGATATGGAAACAAGTCAATTATGTATTGATAACCTCAAATAGGAGGATGATGTATATACGGATGCGGACACGTCTTCAAGTTTTGAGTAATAATTGCCCGTACATCAACATCTATAATGTTTCTAGTCTAACCAAATGAAGTTGACTCTAGTAATCTAATCAAATAGCTTCGAGTTTTGGAGCTAAAATATGACAACTAAACTTGACATACCAATTCTTATTGGGTTTACCTGAGCAATTCTCTAAAAATCTTTTACCACTCACAATTGCCCTTAATCTTTGGGATTTTCTCTAGCACCTCCAGTCAAAACAAATAAGAAATTGTCCCATATTCCTTTGGATTTACTACACACATTTAATAGGTTTGAATGTTTTATTTTTGATGAACTACTCGAAATAGCCAATAAATTTTACCTCTTTAGATGAATTATGAACATCTCCTTTAGCCGACTTGAATACTCATGAATCGGATAAAATACCCTTATCTTAAAAAGTTCCAATTAGCTTTCTTCTTCTCACACACTATTTTATTCCTAGTAAACCACAATTCAGAGATCACAAGAATGTCCAACAACCATAAGTCCTTTAGCATACGACCTTTACATGTTGTTGTATAAGAAGAGATCGGGGTTGATGAGGTTGCAACCGAAAATATTATGCAACCGGTTCCAAGATTTTGTTGCAAATTGATAGTGCCATCAAATATGATCCAACGATTCCTCCCTCCACACTGCACAAAATACACTTGTTTTGGGATTGGTATTTTGAATCTCCTATTTACTCGGCTCAAGAGTTTCACAAGCCACCTTTGAAATTTAAATTTTGGGAAGCCGGAGTAGGGGTGAAATCAGGCGTCTCCAAAGTAATTTTTGCTTCGTGAAAAGTTGCATACGTTATGCGGCCACGAGCATAATGAAAAGCAGGCAGGCATCCACACCCTTTATCATGTCCACCCATAGGTCTAAGTAACTTATCAACTTCCGCTCTTGCATTCATTAAATGTACCTATCATAGTCGGACATAACCCTTCATTCTTCACGATTAAGTCGATAACTGTTTCAGTGAACTCATCTCGAGCAACCACTGGTAGTCTTAAAGCATGCGCCATACTTGTGTCTCCATACCATATCAAAAGAAAAGAAATGTGTTGGCCATCACAAATAAAACACTTCGATATAATTATCAACCCGCCCACACCTAGCGAATGCCTGGAAAATAAAGAGGATTTAGTTTTTACATCAGAGCTAAACCAAATTAAATAAGAAATAAGTTCTTTTTAATTAAACCGATATCTAGTCGCATTCTATTAATCTTTTTAACTCATGTTATTATTAGTTTATATATCTAAAACAACATTAAGTGATATTAGTATTTTTCCTATAATGTAGACTTTACTTAATGTATACTACTCTAGACGCACGCGTGACGCGCTCTACCGATTCCGTTAAGAAAAAAACAAAACTTGTCATTAAAAAAAATTCAATCAATTATTCTTTTTGCCTAAATATCTTTGGAGATTCCCATTTGTCAATTCTTAAAAACTGATTCTTAAACTTAACCATACATTCATCAATTTATATAATAAAATAATTAAGTGAATTAATATAAATCAATGACATTAAGTAAAGGAGAATGTGGCCAAAAACCTTGGGAATATAACAACATGATTTAAAACACCTAAAACCCGATATTCTAACTTTTGCGTAAATATAAAGAGGTATAACATCGATAGAAAAATAATAATATTGAAACATGCTATGTGGGGTATTTATAATGGAGAATTAGGTGCCGGCCAACCTGTAAACTCAACTCAATGATATCTTGCAAATCGCAACAACTAATGAACTTTTACTATTACCTCCCGTTCACATTGACATTGATGTGATCGGTTGGAGAGAGGTACATTATTGACCATATAAATCATTAACTAAGAAACAAAAAAGATTCAAAATAGTTAGAAATTTCTTCCCGCTGCAGGAGTGATGATACACTACTAAACCCAAATATAAAGACTAAAGTAACATGTGAAGATAGAAAATTAATTAAATCATTGAAAGAATAAGTTGAACCATTAAGCTAATAATTCCAAACAACTAATAACCCAAAAATGGTTTAATGATGTACGGCGGACAAAACACAAAATCAAAATGATCCAAATAAGAGTTTTATTAAAAAATAATAAAAATATTTGTTGGGCATTTTTCAAACAATTGAAATTCCAAATAAAGCAAACATCAAACATCTATCAAGAAGAAGAAAAATTAGATAGGCCTTGGCATAAATGATTGAAGTTACCTATTCAAACTCCTAACTAAGTTTAACATTTAAGATTTGAAAAAAAGCATCTAAATCAAATATATGTTTTTGTTTCTCCTTTAATTTTGTTTCTCCGTGGATAATTAATAACCGAATTTCGTTTGATCTAAATTCGAGATATGTTATTTGGGAGTCCCGTAAACTCTTGAATAAGTGATTCAGACATAATCTATTACCTAAATACATATATATTTATTGGTCTCGTATTTTAGTTCGTCCGTTTCTTCTTTCATTTTCCCTTTTTTTCTTCATTTTTTTCCTTGCGGATTTTTAGTTTGAGCACATGATAATTAATTAAAATGCAAGGTAGTTTAGCAAAAAAGAGTGCCCACGGTCGAAATCCCTCTTTATGTATATAAGTAGATATATATACATGCACATAATTAAGAGTATAACATGGAGAAACTAATATCAGTAGCTTTTGATATTGTTTATTTCATTTTCTAAAAAATTTCAAAGAGATGTTATATCTCTATAAGAATTGTGCTTTTAAAACGTAAAAACTTTTTATAATTAAATTAATAACGCATAATAAATACAATATGATAATATGGAGTTCGATTTTATGTTGTTAATTAAGATACATATTAGTGTATCTTTCATTTTTCCCTTTTCTTCATTTTTTTCCTCACATGGATTTTTTAGCCGAGCCTCAGGATAATTAATTAAAATGCAAGGTAGTTTAGCAAAAAAGGGTGCCCACGTGTCCGTAAATCCTCTTTTATGTATATAAGATATATATACATGCACATAATTAAGAGTATAACATGGAGAAACTAATATCAACTGGCACCAGTAAAGTTGATATTGTTTATTTCATTTTCTAAAAAAGTTCAAAGAAATAATATATCTTTATAAAAATTGTGCTTTTAAAACGTAAAAACTTTTTATAATTAAATTAATAACGCATAATAAATACAATATGATAATATGAGTTCGATTTTATGTTGTTAATTAAGATACATATTAGTGTAACACCTCCCTAGCTTTATAATTTGTGTACGTTGATAGGTGTAGAATACACCGTATTTACTATCTAAGAGTTTATGCTTTCTTTGCTATTTTTCTTGTAAATTATGTGTCTTATGTGTGCTTTTGAGTTATTAGGTACTCTGGAGTCGCACGGACGAAAAGAAGGAGAAATCACCAAAATTGAGCGAAAAGGACAAAATTGTCATTTCAGGAGGCAAATACTATACGGGGCAGTCAAGGCTGGGGGCAACTATTTTGGGAGGAGTACTAAAATACACACCACGGAGTTAAGGGGCGATGGCAGGTGCCCTTATCAAGGTGACCGAACACCGACTATAACCTTACCTTTACAACACTGAATCGAGAAACTCTCAATCATTTCATTCTCAACTTCAGGGAGCTGTGAGAATTGAACCACCTAGAGAGATTGATGGAAATTGTGGAATCGTAGGCGATAATTCGAGTTCACGGTGGTCTCGTGGTTGGGGAACCTAGGGAAGGAAGAAGAAGATAGATCCGGTGATGAAATACAAGCAATTGTGATGAATTGAGTTGGGTTTTAAATCGGTTTTGAGAAATTTGAAGACCCGAGTTCCAATCTGATATGAGTTTCTAGGTGTTTGAAAGTGAGACATTAATCGGAGGTTCGGCCAAGAAACGAGAGGATTTTGATGGTTTATGGAGACGGAATTGAGATGAGGTTAGGGTTCATAGAAGAATCGATGTCGTTGGTGATACAGTGAGGATGTAAAGATGGGAATTAGTTTCTTCTTTAGTGAAATCGAGGTTCTAACGATGGAAATTGATTAGGGTTTTGTGGCAAGAATCGAGCTAGGGTTGGTGTCTTTGGTTTGTATTTGAGGATTAGAGACAGATGTTAAGAAGAGATGGGTTCGAGTCTCGATTTCAATAGTTGGTGAAGTTAGGGAATGATGGCTCGAGGTTGTATTTTGCCGATCAGTAGAAGATGATCTTTGGTGGAATGAGCGCTGAGATGAAGCTAAATTGACATGGTTGCTTCGGGGCAAGTTGAATGTTAGACCTAGATGTATGCTTAGGACAAAGTTGGTTTGAATTCAAAATGTGAGGTTTCGATGAGAGGCGGGAAGAGATTGAGCTGTTGAAGAAATGGGGCTGTGTTGGTGATTGACATGGGTTGGGGCAGGCGAAGTGTTTAGGTGAATCAGGTTGGTGGGCTCGCAGGCGATCTCGGTGCTGTTGTGCAGACATGAAGTGTTGTGCATTGGGATTTCTGGTGGATTGGTGGAGCTGTTGTTATGTGGAGCTGAAAAGTTGTGAATTGCAGGTGATGGAGTTCGATATGCATTGGTGGAGAGGAGTGTTGGCTTGCTGCCATTGTCGAGCATGATAGAGAGAATGATGAAAGGAGCTGGAATTGCAAGTGTGCTGTGCTGTCGGTTTAGCCTTGGTGGTTGCTTGTGAATCGGATTAGGGATGAAATTGTAGTTTGAGTTTGGCCCGAATTGAACAAAGAAAGCCGGGAATAATATTGCTGTGAATGCAGAAGCCAACAAGGCTATGGCGAAATTGATTAAGAACCCCGGGTTTAAGAGAAGGCTCGAGAGGCTGGATCAAGTTGCGGGAAAGAACAATGGATTTGCGAAATCCGGAGACAAGGAAGCACAGTGGAAGAGGCGAGAAGTTAAGGGGGATCAAGTGTAGGGTGATTGGCTGGAGTTATAAAGATGAGAAGAAGTTTGTGGTCATTTGGCGGGGGAAGATGTTGTAAGAAAATAGGTGAGTCTTTGGTGATTGCCAGGGTTTTGGTGGTGATTGGCCTGAGCTGGTATTGATGGCAGCAAATGTGGCTAAGTGAAGTTAATGGTGATTGCAGTTGCAGAATGGGGGTTCAGGATTGCACTTATTGGTTTGGTTGCAAAGGAGTCGACTTTGGAATCGTAGTTAAGAAGTTTCAGTCATGAGACCGGCATGAAATTGGTGGCACAAGTGAGTGGGTTGAATGGAATAGCAAATCTGGGTGAAGGTTTAAAGGCGCATTCTTGCAGTGGAGAGTGTACAAGGCTGTGAGCTAGTTTGTTATGGAAATGGCAGTTTTGTGATGTTGCAGCTCATGGCTGTGGATAGAATGAGAAGTGTGATCGTTGTGCATCACAAGGGGTTTGGCTGAAGCACAAAGATGGTGCTTCACAGTGTCTGGCCTGGCCAAGTTAATTCAGCCTTGTCACCCAGCTGACTCATCCTGACTGATCTGACTCTCTCCCTGACTCGGTACTTGAACGAGTCAACCCGGTTTAACCCGCTGACTTGACCCGATTTGACCCGACCGGTCCTGACCCGTTGACCCGGTGGCCGGTTTGACTTTGCCGGTCACCTGAGACACTTTCCGGCGACTTTTCCGGCCAAATTCCGGCCATAATCCCAGTTTTTTCAGAGCATTTTTTGGGACATAATTTCTACGGTTTTCTCTCCATGGTGGGTAGGGTGAATTTCCAACTAATGGACTTTCAAGACAAAACCTAGTTTTGGAAGGAGAAAAAGACTACAAAAAGGGAAGACTTCTACAATTATCGGGATCGACCACGTTTTATTATTATCTCTTCTACTTTTATTCTAGGGTTTAGAACCATGAAGTCTTTTCTCTTTCTTCTTGTGATGAACTCCTTGAATATGAGTACCTAAGTTTATTATTGGTTATGGAATAGTTGGATTTCACATAATATGATTCTTTGATTCAATATATTAGTTTTGTCTCATATCTATCGTTTGCAATTCTTCAAAAATATTGTTTTATGATTGATTGATTGTTTTTTGTCAAGTTGCAAATTGGTAGAACTTCTAATCACATCTATTGCTAGTTTAGGTTTATTATACGCAAAAAGTGATATTCCTTGGATACAAGTAGCATAATATGATTATAGTTTGTAGTGATATATTCTTATGATCATATGTGAATCGTAACCTTGTTAAATCGAATTAAGTGCGCTTTCCACGTTCAATTGCTTTGATTAGCCTGATTTCATAGAACTTAATGCATCTAGGGAATTAAACTTGATTAGTGCTTTTACACGTTAGGTTGTTCCTTTAGGTAGAATTCATATTAGCATCTTTTAATGTGTTTGTTGATGACATGAGGAGATTTGCATGGATATTCTTGCGATCAAGGTATTCTAGGGTCTTTGATAAAAGTTGAGATTAAATATCAATTCTAGTTATTGTGAAAAGCATGTTAGTGAATGAAAACGAAATCCTTAACCAATATCTCTTCTATCTTATTTGTTTGTTTATTTCTTTATTTGCTTTTATTTATTTTATTTATAAAATCACAAAACTACTGGGGTGTTATTTATAGGAAACCTAAACAATTTGACAACCTAGACCTCTCTCGCGGATCGATCCTTTCTTGCCCTTGCTATATTTATATTTTGAGTAGTAAGAAAGTGTAATTATATTTGTGTCGCTTACGACACTGATCAAATTTGGCGCCAGAGCCATTGTCGGGAGGCAGCGGTTGTTAATTGTTTTGGTTTCTTATTTTTGTATTTAGTTTTTGTTTTATTTTTTCTTATTTTCTGGGTTTTAACCTTGGTTTGAGAATCTTATTTCAGGTGCTTATTTCTATGGAAGGAGCATATTGGAACAATGGATACGGGTTTCAACCTCAACAATGTGATAACTACCAATTCCATGGGTATAATCAAAACCAATTCATTGGTTATGACCAATATTCCATGGAACCTTGTGGTTTTCCTCAACAACCTTATGGCGGGTACGTGTGTGAACAACAACAAAGGATGGGAGGATTCTTATGCTTGTGAACAAAAAGTCTCTAATTTTATAGATAAAGTTTCCACCTTTTACAAGAGGAATTTCAAAAGCTAAAGAGACTACAAACGAGCAACTCCAAGAACTTCGTGAAGGTATGACTATCTTGCGAAGAGACATTGATCAATACAAGGAAGATATGGATAATTCTAATGTGCATATGGTTTGTGATGAATATTTGATTGATGCTAATGTTGAAAAAAGGCCAATCCTTGGGCACTTTCGTGGATAATTGTGTAGTTAACTCAACTCTTGATCTTATTAATGATCATTCACCTATTCAAAAGGATGAGTTAGAGATTAACAACACTAAATTCAGCGAGGAACAATCTTATGTTGACTATGATAGTGACGGTGATTATGATACATTGCTTGAAACAACTCATGGTGACATCACCGAGGAGTCTTTTTGGGATCAAGATGAAGATGAAGAGGAATATGTGACACTTGTGTAGATTACTCAAGCATTGATCTTAATAATGATCAAGAGCCTATTCAAAGGTGGAGCTTGAGGATGATGCATTTTCGAAAGTGTTCTAAAAAGTTTCTTATGATAAAATTTGGATCCGCAAAGAGTATGTGCCTTACAACAAAAGGAGGAATGTGTTGAGAATGAGACCGTTATGACCAATATTGTGGAAGACCCAATTGAGCTTGCAAATGATTGTAATGATGATGTTTATGTTGAGACTTTGGTTACGGCGAGAAACGGACGAAGAATGGTTGCAAGGTTTGATAGAGGACCATGATATACAAGAGGTGAATAATTCACTTGAGTTTTTCAAGGATGAAGAGGATTCCGTAATACAAGAGGTGTGAAAGGTTTATCTAACCCTTTGCCTATTATTTCTTCTCCTTTACCTCTTATTGGTTTGAATGTATGTGCTTGAGAATATTGTTGAATGACTTTGTTTCTCGTTTCCACCATTAGAGAAACTTGATTCTCATACTATGCAGGTTATGGAACCAAGAAACCGTGGAAGTGCACCGACTTCTATATTCTTTATACACTTCCATGTGTGGACAAGAATAAGTGTGGGGAAGCTTTTATCGGTTCATAGCTTCACTTTTGCTTTATTGTACTAATATTTGTGTGAAGTTAGTGTTTGCAAAACAGGTTCTATGGAAGGATCCCCAACTTTTCCGATTATTGGTGTATGGGGGAATGAATCTTGCAAGAATAGGGTCGGGCGTGACTTTAAAACAAGCGCTAAGTGGGAGGCAACCCACGGTTTTGTATCTTTTATCCTTTTGCATTTTATTTTTGTTTCGTTTATTTATTTTTACTGTTTTCATATCATATTTGCATCCCATGTTTAATTTCATTGAGTCCATAATCTATCTTAGAAGAGAATTATGACGAATACCTTTTTCGTCGAAAATTTCAGACTGGGCGTAGTTCAGTCCAGAGACCATAACTGTCAGACCGTTTATCAAAACACTGTGAAATTTTGACACTGTGTAGAAAACACGTAGGTGAACAACTTTTGTGAAATGGAGTTTTCCAAATTCCTTACCAATTTGCACAGTTTTTGCGTTTTATCTGCTGTTACGTCAGAATTCAGAACTTTCGGTTTTACACATTGAGGACAATGTGAAGTTTAAGTGTGGGGGAGCATTTATATGTTTGTATAGTTTGTTTTTGACACCATTAGTGGATGGAACCATTTTGAATGCAGGAGTTGAGGAACCAATTAACTAAAAGGAAGAATATAGCTCAGAAATCACAAATTAACATGATAGTTGTTACCATATCTCGGAATATCATATATCACATTCTATTTTTATTTTTCCATATTTATCTATTGTTCTCTAAGTGCTTTGGTGGGTCACTGAAAATCGACGTGTTATTACTGCTAGGATGAAATAGAGTGATTGAGTCAATAAAAAAAAAAAAAAAAAAAAAAATTAAAAAATTTATGAAAAGAAAAAAAAAAACGACCGACCAATTAGACCAAAACGGAATAAAAGACACTTGGGAATAGCGGTATGTGTGAAACGTAGTCCCTTGTCTCCGTCGCCTAAACAAGCGTGGGAATGGTGATCCAAGGCAACTATCATGTACTTGCCGACAAGAAGCATGCGCTTGGATCCAAAAGATCTAATCATGTTGTCTAAAAAATGAGAAATTGATCCGTTTGATCCAATCAAATTAAAAAAAAAAGAAGAAATTATTATTGTGTTGAATAAAGTCACTTTTGGTTCCCTTGTATATGCCAATTGATTTGATGTAGCATTCAAACTAAGTAGCTCAATCCAATAGGATTAGGTTCATCTTAGCAGGTGACCTTCAGACGAGATATGGGAAACATCGAACACTTGTGAATATTCGCCAACATCTACATCTATATCCATCTTCTTAATCTTTTCATTGTGATTGTGGTTTGTTAGTTTTCGAGTATTGTGGCTTGTTCGACTATCTAATTAGAGTTTATTTACTAATAATTGAATTGAATTTGCAAGGTACCTCCTCCGTAGTCATTTTGGATTCGTTCATTGATTTGTCACGAATGGACGGAGTTTGAAATATAGGTTTTGTAGGTATATCTCTAGTAAACCTTCACGAGACTATAACTCGTCCACTAGGGACACCTAGGGTTTAAAGGCTTGTTATTTATGCTAAAAGTGATGTAGCCTCGACGACACGAGTTGTATGTACTTTTTTAGAATTATTTTGTTTGATTTGCTCGAGGACTAGCAAAGTCTAAGTGTGGGGGAATTTGATAGGTGTAGAATACAATCGTACTTACTATCTAGAGTTTATGCTTTCTTTTGCTAGTTTTCTTCAGAATTATGTGTCTTATGTGTGCTTTTGAGTTATTAGGTACTCCGGAGTCGCACTGACGAAAAGAAGGAGAAATCAACAAAATTGAGCGAAAAGGACAAAATTGTCATTTCGGGAGGCAAATACTATCCGGAGCCGGATCCAAGGCTAGGGGCAACTATTTTGGGGGGAGTACTAAAATACACCCAGCACAGGTTAAGGGGTTGCCGTCTGGGTGGCCCTTATCAAGGTGACCGAACACCGACTATAACCTTACCTTTACAACACTGAATCGAGAAACTCTCAATCATTTCATTCTCAATTCTTCAGGGAGCTGTGAGAATTGAACCACACAGAGAGAGATTGATGGAAATTGTGGAATCGTAGCTGATAATTCGAGTTCACGGTGGTCTCTGTGGTTGGGGAACCGGAAGAAGAAGAAGATAGATCCTGATGAAATACAAGCAATTGACAAAGGAATCGAGTTGGGTTTAAATCGGTTTGAGAAATTGACGAAGACCCGAGTTCCAACTGGAGCATGAGTTTCTAGGTGTTTGAAATTGAGACAGAATCGAGGTTCAAAAAGAAACGAGAGGGATTTTGATGGTTTATGGAACTAATTGAGATGAGGTTAGGGTTCATAGAAGAATCGATGTCGTTAGTGATACAAATGAGGATGTAAAGATGGGAATTAGGTCATTGGGCTGTGGTGAAATCGAGGTTCTAACGATGGAAATTGATTAGGGTTTTGTGGCAAGAATCAGAGCTAGGGTTGGTGCTGGTTTGTATTTGAGGATTCAGAGACAGTGTTAAGAAGAGATGGGTTCGAGTCTGATTTCAACAGTTGGTGAAGTTAGGGAATGATGGCCTCGAGGGTTGTATTTTGCCGCAGTATGATACCGGGTGGAATGAGCGAGAGATGAAGCTAAATTGAGTGGGTCCACAGGTGAAGGTTTGGGAAAGGAAATGATGGAGATTTGCTGCTGAATTAAATGGAGTTGAGCTAGGTAGATGGACTGAAGTACATTGGTTGTGCGCAAGCTACACTGGTGTGGTGCTTCTTTTGGACAAGAGCAATGGTTGAATGCTAGACCTAGGAGCCGAGTTGTTGCCATGGAACTAGAGTGTTGATGCGGTTGTGTGAATTCAAATGTGAAGGGTGTCACTGACTGATTAAGGTGAGGGCAAGAACAGTTATAAGGGAAGAGGAGGAGATGGTGGCGATCACGATCTTGATGAGCCAAAGGAAATGGGGCTGTGTTGGTGGTGTTGGTGATTGACATGGGTTCTGGGGCAGCTGAAGTTATCTAGATGTATGCTTAGGACAGGTTGGTTTGAGCTGAGGTTTCGATGAGAGGCAGGGAAGAGATGAGCCGTTGAAGTCTCGATTCAACCAGTGTTTAGGTGAATCAAATGTATGTGCCTCGCAATTGGTGTCATGCAGTATTTACATGAAGTGTTGTGCATTGGGATTTCTCGTGGATTCGTGGAGCTGTTGTTATGTGGAGCTGAAAAAGTTGTGAATTGCAGGTGATGGAGTTCGATATGCATTGGTGGAGAGGAGTTGCTGCCATTGTCGAGCATGATAGAGAGAATGATGAAAGGAGCTGGAATTGCAAGTGTGCTATCGCTTGGTTTAGCCTGGTGGTTGCTTGTGAACCGGATTAAGGGATGAAATTGTAGTTTGAGTTTGAACCGAATTGAACAAAGAAAGTCGGGAATATATTACAGGAATGCAGTCCGAAGCCAACAAGGCTATGGCAGAATTGATTAAGAACCCTGGGGTTTAAGAGAAGGCTCGAGAGGAACCGGGATCAAGTTGCAGGAAAGAACAATGGATTTGCGTAGTTCGAGACAAGGAAGCACAGTGGAAGCCGAGAAGTTAGGGCAGATCAAGTGAGGTGATTGTGGCCTGGAGTTATAAAGATGAGAAGAAGCTGTGGTCACTGAGCAGGGAAGATGTTGCAAGAAAATAGCTGGTGCTGGTGATTGCCAGGGTTTTGGTGGTGATTGGCCTGAGCTGGTATTGATGGCAGCAAATGTGGCTAAGTGAAGTTAATGGTGATTGCAGTTGCAGAATGGGGGTTCAGGATTGCACTTATTGGTTTGGTTGCAAAGGAGCTGCACTGGAACTGTAGTTAAGAAGTTTCAGGTCATGAGACTACATGAAATTGGTGGCACAAGTGAGCTGATTTGGGTTGAATGGAATAGCAAATCTGGGTGAAGGTTTAAGAGCTGGCATTGCTGCAGTGGAGAGTGTACAAGGCTGTGAGCTAGTTTGTTATGGAAATGGCAAGCTTTGTGATGTTGCAGACTCATGGTGCGGATGTAATGAGAAGTGTGATCATTGTGCATCACAAGGGTTTTTGAAGCACAAAGATGGTGCTTCACAAGCTTGTCCTGGCCCCGGCAAGTTAATTCACCTTTGTCACCAACCGACTCATCCGACCGATCCGACTCTCTCCCGACTCGGACTGGAACGAGTCAACCCCGGCTTAACCAACACTCGAGCTGACCCGATCCGACCCAGTTGACCCGATCCGACCCGCTGACCTAAGTGGGTCGGGTTTGACTTTGCCTGGTCACCCGAGCTAGTTTTCCGGCGACTTTCCCGCTAAATTCCGACCATAATCCCGGTTTTCCGGCGAGCGTTTTTGGGACATAATTTCTACACTGTTTCTCTCCATGGTGGGCAGGTGAATTTCCAACTAATGGACTTGAAGACAAACCTAGTTTTGGAAGGAGAAAAAGAATATATAAAAGGGAAGACTTTTTGACAATTTTAGGACCACGTTTTATTATTATCTCTTCTACTTTTATTCTAGGGTTTAACCATGAAGTCTTTTCTCTTTCTTCTTGTGATGAACTCCTTGAATATGAGTACCTAAGTTTATTATTGGTTATGGAATAGTTGGATTTCACATAATATGATTCTTTGATTCAATATATTAGTTTTGTCTCATAATTATCGTTTGCAATTCTCTCAAAATATTGTTTTATGATTGATTGATTGTTTTGTCAAGTTGCAAATTGGTAGAACTTCTAATCACATCTATTGCTAGTTTAGGTTTATTATACGAAAAGTGATATTCCTTGGATACAAGTAGCATAATATGATTATAGTTTGTAGTGATATATTCTTATGATCATATGTGAATCGTAACCTTTGTTAAATTGAATTAGTGCGTTTCCACGTTCAATTGCTTTGATCGGCCCGATTTCATAGAACTTAATGCATCTAGGGAATTAAACTTGATTAGTGCTTTTACACGCTAGGTTGTTCCTTTAGGTAGAATTCATATTCGCATCTTTTAATGTGTTTGTTGATGACATGAGGAGATTTAACGGGATATTCTTGCGATCAAGGTATTCTAGGGTCTTTGATAAAAGTTGAGATTAAATATCAATTCTAGTTATTGTGAAAAGCATGTTAGTGAATGAAAACGAAATCCTTAACCAATACTTTCTTATCCTTGATTTGATTTGTTTGCTTTTCTTTATTTGTTTTTATTTATTTTATTACATAAAATCACAAAACTACTCTGTTATTTATAGGGAACCTAAACAATTTGACAACCTAGACCTCTCTGTGTGGATCGATCCTTTTTACCCTTGCTATATTTATATTTTGAGTAGTAAGAAAGTGTAATTATATTTGTGTCGCTTACTTACGCTGATCAAATTTCGCCATTGTCTAGAGGCACATGTTAATTGTTTTTGGTTTCTTATTTTTGTATTTAGTTTTTGTTTTATTTTTTCTTATTTTCTCGGTTTTTAACCTTGGTTTGAGAATCTTATTTGTGTGGCGATTTCTACGGAAGGAGCATATTGGAACAATCAATACTAGGTTTCAACCTCAACAATGTGATAACTACCAATTCCATGGGTATAATCAAAACCAATTTATCGGTTATGACCAATATTCCATGGAACCTTATGGTTTTCCTCAACAACCTTATGCGATGGCAATGCGGTGTGAACAACCACAAGGATGGGAGGATTCTTATGCTCTTGAACAAAAAGTCTCTAATTTTATTAGATAAAGTTTCCACCTTTTTACAAAGAGGAATTTCTAAAAACAAGAGACTACAAACGAAAGTAACTCCAAGAACTTTGAAGGTATGACTATCTTGGCGGCGAGACATTGATCAATACAAGGAAGATATGGATAATTCTAATGTGCATATGGTTTGTGATGAATATTTGATTGATGCTAATGTTGAAAAAGGCCAATCCTTGGGCACTTTCGTGGATAATTGTGTAGTTAACTCAACTCTTGATCGTAATAATGATCATTCACCTATTCAAAAGGATGAGTTAGAGATTAGCAACACTAAATTCAGCGAGGAACAATCTTATGTTGACTATGATAGTGACGGTGATTATGATACATTGCTTGAAACAACTCATGGTGACATCTCCGAGGAGTCTTTTGGGATCAAGATGAAAATGAAGAGGAATATGATGACACTTGTGTAGATTACTCAAGCATTGATCTTAATAATGATCAAGAGCCTATTCAAAGGGTGGAGCTTGAGGATGATGCATTTTCGAGTGTTCTAAAAAGTTTCTTATGATAAAATTTGGATCCGCAAAAGAGTATGTGCCTTACAACAAAAGGAGGAGTATGTTGAGAATGAGACCGTTATGACCAATATTGTGGAAGACCCAATTGAGCTTGCAAATGATTGTAATGATGATGTTTATGTCGAGACTTTGGTTACGTGCGTAAACTGACGAAGAATGGTTGCAAGGTTTGATAGAGGACCATGATACACAAGAGGTGAATAATTCACTTGAGTTTTTCAAGGATGAAGAGGATTCCGTGATACAAGAGATTGTGAAAGGTTTATCTAACCCTTTGCCTATTATTTCTTCTCCTTTACCTCTTATTGGTTTGAATGTATGTGCTTCGAGAATATTGTTGAATGACTTTGTTTCTCGTTTTCCGCCATTAGAGATACTTGATTCTCATACTATGCAGGTTATGGAACCAGTAAACCGTGAAGTACTCCGACTTCTATATTCTTTATACACTTCCAAGTGTGGACAAGAATAAGTGTGGGGGAAGCTTTTATCGGTTCATAGCTTCACTTTTGCTTTATGTGTACTAATATTTGTGTGAAGCTAGTGTTTGCAAAACAGGTTCTATGGACGGATCCCCAACTTTTCCGATTATTATGTATGGGAATGAATCTTTGAAGGATATAGTCGGGCCGGCCGACTTAAAACAAGCGCTAAGTGGGAGGCAACCCACCTGGTTTTGTATCTTTTTATCCTTTTGCATTTTATTTTTGTTTCGTTTATTTATTTTTTACTGTTTTAATATCATATTTGCATCCCTGTTTAATTTCATTGAGTCCATAATCTATCTTAGAAGAGAATTATGACGAATACCTTTTCGCCGTAAAATTTAAGATGCGCGTAGTTCAGTCCAGAGACCATAACTGTCAGACTGTTTATCAAAACACTGTGAAATTTTGACATTGTGTAGAAAACACGTAGGTGAACAACTTTGTGAAATGGAGTTTTTCCAAATTCCTTTACCAATTTGCACAGTTTTTGCGTTTTATCTGCTGTTACGTCAGAATTCAGAACTTTCTTTGCCTTACATTGAGGACAATGTGAAGTTTAAGTGTGGGGGAGCATTTATATGTTTGTATAGTTTGTTTTTGACACCATTAGTGGATTGAACCATTTTGAATGCAGGAGTTGAGGAACCATTAACTAAAAAGGAAGAACATAGCCTTAAATCACAAATTAACATGATAGTTGTTACCATATCCCTCGGAATATCACCATATCACATTCTATTTTTATTTTTCCATATTTATCTATTGTTCTCTAAGTGCTTTGGTGGGTCACTAAAAATCGATTTGTTATTACCAAGCTAGGATGAAATAGAAAGATTGAGTTACTAAAAAAAAAAAATAATTGAAAAGAAGAAAAAAAAAAAGGACCGATCAATGAGACCAAAACTAATAAAAAGACACTTGGGAATAAGAAGATGTGAAACGTAGTCCCCTGGCCTCCGTCGCCTAAACAAGGTTGGAATGCAGGATCCAAGGCAACTATCATGTACTTGCCGACAAGAAGCATGCGCTTGGATCCAAAAGATCTAATCATGCCGTCTAAAAAAAAAAAGAGAAATTGGATCCGCTTGATCCAATCATAAAAAAAAAAAAAGAATAAATTATTATTGTGTTGAATAAAGTCACTCTTGGTTCCCTTTGTATATGCCAATTGATTTGATGTAGCATTCAGCACTAAGTAGCTCAATCCAATAGGATTAGGTTCATCTAGCAGTGACCTTCAGACAGACATGGGAAACATCGATCACTTAGAATATTCGCCAACATCTACATCTATATCCATCTTCTTAATCTTTTCATTGTGATTGTGGTTTGTTAGTTTCCGAGTATCATGCTTCTTGTTCGACTATCTAATTGAGTTTATTTACTAATATATGAATTGAATTTGCAAGGTACCCTCCTCCCGTAGTCATTTTGGATCTGTTTCATTGATTTGTCACAAATAGACGGAGTTTGAAATATAGGTTTTGTAGGTATATCTCTAGTAAACCTTCACGAGACTATAACTCGTCCACTAGGGACACCTAGGGTTTAAAGGCTTGTTATTTATATGCTAAAATTAACCGTATTTTCGACTATTAATTGTGAGTTGTTGTATTTATTGTTTTATTTGATTTGCCTCGAGGACTAGCAAAGTCTAAGTGTGGGGGAATTTGATAGTGTAGAATACACCGTATTTACTATCTATAGTTTATGCTTTTTAAGTAGTTTTCTCTTGTAAATTATGTGTCTTATGTGTGCTTTGAGTTATTAGGTACTGGAGTCGCACCTGACTAAAAGAAGGAGAAATCATCAAAATTGAGCGAAAAGGACAAAATTGTCATTTCGCAGAGCAAATACTATCCTGAGCCCACCAAGGCTAGGGGGCAACTATTTTGGGAGGAGTACTAAAATACACCCAAAGACAGTTAAGGGGTCAGCTGGGCCTGGGTGGCCCTTATCAAGGTGACCGAACACCGACTTATAACCTTTACCTTTACAACACTGGACCGAGAAACTCTCAATCATTTCATTCTCAATTCTTCAGAGTCGTGAGAATTGAACCACACAGAGAGATTGATGGAAATTGTGGAATCGTAGTCGATAATCTGAGTTCACTTGGTCTCACAGGGTCGGGGAACCGGGAAGGAAGAAGAAGATAGATCCTCTGGATGAAATACAAGCAATTGACAAAGTGAATTGAGTTGGGTTTTAAATCGGGTTTTGAGAAATTGATTAAGACCCAGTTCCAACTGATATGAGTTTCAGTGTTTGAAATTGAGATTTAATCGTAGGTTCAAATAAGAAACGAGAGGGATTTGATGGTTTATGGAAACTAATCTGAGACGAGGTTAGGGTTCATAGAAGAATCATGTCAGCTGTGATACAATGAGGGATGTAAAGATGGGAATTAGGTCACGCTCGGTGAAATCGAGGTTCTAACGATGTGGAAATTGATTAGGTTTTGTGGCAAGAATCAGAGCTAGTGGTTGGCGCGGTTTGTATTCAGGATTCAGAGACAAGAGCAAGAAGAGATGGGTTCGAGTCCGATTTCAATAGTTGGTGAAGTTAGGGAATGATGGCTCCTCGAGGTTGTATTTTGCCGTAGTATGAT